>BQNB010031413.1:20000-52642 GCA_026074375.1 Tanacetum coccineum | reverse complement strand
ATGGATTATATGGCATAAAAAATAAAAAATAAATGCGTTTGTAAATCCTTAGATAAATCAAATGGTAAAAAACACTTCACGTATGTTTGCTAATAAAAGGAAAAATCTATTTTTTAAACCCCACCTCCTTGCCCAATCTTTTAAGATGCCTAAATATTTGGTTTATTGTGGGCTCAGCTCAACCCATCCCCTCATTCCAAGCATGTGATATGAAGCCAAATCCAAATTTTATTATTTTCTTTGTAAACCAAACGCCTCCTGAGTGGTTGTGGAAAAAAATAACTTGGTTGTGGGATAGGTTTTGTCACACTGTTTGACACCCTCAAATTGAGGTTTCCACAAAAGATGTCACACATGCAAGGTTTCATATATATAATATAAAGTTTCTTCGAAAAACATAAGCATTATTCTTATGCATAACTTTTTTGATTTTTTTATTTGCCTTTACTCGCATTCAAGTGGTCCCCTCATTTTATTATTTTTGTTTTTTTCAAAACATTGATAATTCTAAATTCTAAAATCCTAAACTAATTTTTTAAAGCAAAAAACTTTTTATAAATCATAACTACATATTTCTTATTTTCTTTCAAACCTATACAGAATCCGAATCCAATTCTAGTCCCACCTTTGAACCAAATGGGCCCTAAATGTAAGAGAAAAAATTTATTGTTTTATAAAATACATTGTAAATAAAAAGAAAAAGACAAAGAAAGGCAAGGCAAGGAGAAAACAAAATCTGATCCTACTTTTTTCAAAAGAACCTGTTAGATCATTCATTTTTAGTACAACCTCTAATACTTAAGATAAATCTATAAACGCAAATAAAATATTACAATTTTTATTTTTAACCCGCAAACCAAATAGGCCATGAGTTTTCCTTTAATGTATTATAAAAATTAATCTTAAGAGTGTTGGGTATGGTGGCATGGGTGAGGCGCTAATCCCATGTGGTCTGGCATTAGACACGCGCTACCGCACCGCCCCCTCTCGATTCCAACGCCGCTAAGCCCCGAGCAAACACTTTACTTCCATTTCTACTGACAAATTTTCACACGCAAACTATATATGAAAATGTCTCAATATTCTAATAACGATCCAATTTTCAATAACTTCATCGGGATGTCGCAGCATGCAAACTCGTCACCTTCGTCAAACCCTCTGATACCTTAATCCACAAACTCAACATTAACACAACCTTAATTTCCTCCGTTTAGTAGCCAATACATTATATCGTCTTACACATATGAACAATTATATCTCTTTCAACAATAACTAATACTTAAGCAACAATTCTAACATCTAAAACGAAATCCACCACAATTCCATCCACCACCGCCACAAACCGCACAACCGGCGACTGGAACCTGAGAACAAAAGACCCGAAGAAAAAGAAAAAGACACGTAAAAAGAACAACAACCGAAGCCGAAACTGAATCAACCGATATGGGTTGCTTTTCGTTGGTTACCGGAGGAGAAAACGTTATTAGCCAAGCGTTATGTTGCCATTTCCAAGGATAACAAAGTAGGAAGTGACCAAACCAACGATTCGTTTTGGTGCAAGGTTCTTCACGAGTTTAATAAAACTAATTTGCAAAAACGTAATAAGGACATATTGATGGGGAAGATGTCAATGTTGAACCATAATTGCCAAAACTTCAACTCTATCTACAAACGTTTAAAACATTTGGGTCGTAGTGAGGAAAAGAACATTGATCTTTTGAATCATTTTAGGACGCATATCATGAATAGTCGAAAGGAATGTTGTTTGCTTTAGACGAGGCATAGACAATGTTGAAAAAACACTCTAAGTGGGACGCGGTCGAGCTCGTTAATCCGGTTAATGAAAGTGGACATACAAGCTATTCGGAGATGATTTGAGACCACATCCCCCGTCAGACCACGTCCTAGGAAAAAAACTAAATCAGAAACCACGCCGGGCACCACGGGGAATACCTCACCAATAGTTCATGGAGTTTTTACATGCGGAGTTTAAAAAAAGGGAAGCCGCCCAATCAGCGTACGAGGTGGCGAATGAGAAAGATCAGACAATAAGCAAGTTAGAAGAATTAAGGTTTCTAGGCACTAGCACCGCGGGGATGTCAGAGGAGGATGACTACATTCTCAACATACACAAAGATTAAATGCGTCAAAAATATTAATGTGACAACAATTAATTGCCGTATTGTATTTTTTTATCTTCGTGTTGTTATTAGTATTTTTATTTAATGGATAAAATATTAGTTTTTTTTTATAAAAAATGATGGGCCCAAAATAATAGCTTTGGCTAGAGTTATGAGTGAACGAGTATTTTAATGTGTCATTGTTAAAAGAAGAAATGTTATGTTAAGGTGGACTAAAAAGCAAATGGTTTTGACATGCTAATATTACCGTACCTTGCGCTCTAAATTGCTTAAAAATAAAAGTTAATTCAAGTTTCTTACAAATCAATCTTCTACATATTATAACTAACTCTATCGTGATGCAAAAAAAAGTCTTTGTAAAGCTTTTATTATGTAATTTATTAGTAAAAGAATTTTTCCACTCGCGCGTTATCACGAAGTGTCTGTACGCAATCGTATTACACGTATCGTTGGTGTCCGTTTCCAACCACACGTTACCTCGGGAGCATTATGTCAATGCTAATAAATTATAAAAAAAAAACAAAGCTGTACAATTTCGATATTTTGATAGGGACTAGGCGAATACCCGTGCACGCACGGAAAATCTCTAGCGGCCGATAATAGATATGCGATTGACCGACTATATTGTGCATTATTTGCACGCATGGGGTTTTGACATAACCTTTTCAATTATGTATTTATACCGAATACTGTGTATTTTAAGTTAACATCATATGATTGTATTGTCGTAATTACCGTAGGCGAGTACCCGCGCATATATAGCGGCTGACATTCTTAGCGGCATTTCATTTGGAAACATGATCGAGATGATGATGATGGAAACAATAGAGAACAAGACATAACCGGTCGCTGAAACTCTACAGAGTGGAATTGTAGTAGAGAATGGAATTGTAGAGAATGATAATGATCCCTTGGAAAATTCAACTGTTTGGTGGCAGTAGAGAATCGAAGAGTGAAACGGGGTAGATGATTGAATCTTTTGTTTGGTGCGAACAGAGAATGAAATATTTTTTGAACCAAATATTACTTATTGTACCTTTAAACTTCCTAGATAACTAATTATTAAAAGTTGTCGTCAAGTCATATGTTTTTATTGAACTTTCTTATATCACTTTATATTGTTTAAGCAATCGTATAAGTCAAAGTTTTTGATGATCGCATTGTGTTTTAGTTGATTTGCTGCTCGTTATATATTTTAGCTTTATATGTACTATAGCTCATCAGGTCATAGAGGGCAATAAAAACATAAGGATCGAAGCTTCAATGTGTTAAGATGAAGCTTAAACTAAACATGAAAACAAGAATAAAACTCAAAGAAACATTGATATCTACTAATCAACATGATAACACAAGTCAAAGAATCACATAGAGATTGTATTTTTTTCCATCATGCCTTTAGAACAATGCTTAAGAAGATTCATTAAGTGAAGTTGATATCGTTGCTTCTATTTCGTATATTTCTCTCGCGCCTTCTGTATATCCATATCAACTTCAATAGGTGACACAATTATCTCTTCTGCAACATTGAAAGCTGCTCCAAAGGTGGCAATAATCGTTGCTAAAATGTGTTGCAATCACAGAAGCTCACATGAATGAACTGCATAATTACTAACTGATGTCTCTCAAAAAGCAGACTTTTGAACCATGAACGAGCATTATATAGACCATTTAAACCTTAATTTGCAGCAGACCCAATAAAACTCGCTTGCAACAGACAAAAAAAATAACAACTTGTTGTATCCGAATGTTTCTTAGATCCCATAACCAATGTTGCCAATCAACCCTGATCTTCTCACAACCCCCTCGAAACTCTTGAGTTGAATTTCTTGAACAAATATGAAGACGTGAACCCCTAATTCAGCGAGCTGCTAACCTATTGTATAAGACATGATCCATGTCGCATATTAACGACCTTGACTCAAGAGGACAACTGGAACATATTTAATTGCAGAATTACTGTCACAGGTACAAACTATATTTAATTGCAGAAGTGCTTGATAGCCAACCTGACTTTGAACATGAAAATCATATTATTTTTATGAACAAGAGACAACCGTGTCCCGGTTTCAGAGTGATAACTATATATTCATATGTAATTATACCCATAAAATAAGAGATCTATAAATTAATTAAGTTTTATGACTAAAGCCTAGCTTGAGATTGTAATCAAAATGGTTTTTGACCATAACAGTTACTCAACAACTACCAATTTACTAAAGATTCAACAGTTTTCCGGCTAGGGTTTGCTACCAATTTTTGATTTGTGTAGTACAATAAACAAAACAAAGACAAAAATTACCTTGTATAGGGATGAATGATTCTCACAAATATCAGGCTGATTATGACGATTATGGGAAGAACGTTGTAGTTGCACAGAGCTAAAGTCTTTTCTTCTGAGAATTTTTTATGCTAAATGTGCAATGCACGTGCTATGGATTATATATTGTATTTGTTTTAGGCGGCCTCCCTATTCACACAAGAATGAGATGGGGAAAGGCTGCTTTAATAAATTTCCATTCTCCCCTTTCTTTATCTTTTTTAGAGAATCAGAATTAAGGGATGAGAATGGAATCAGTAACCCACCTTTCCATTCTCCATGTGTAACAAACACAGGAATTCGATGATGGAAACAATAGAGAACATGACATAACCGGTCGCTGCAACCCAAAATGGAATGCTTTCTCTCAAGAACACCTCGTCTCTTTGGAGGTTATCCTGCGGCGCATTGTTGTCATCCGGGTCTGTAGTAACATACAGCATAATCTCATTATATATCATAGAGTACTTTTTTAAAGGGTTTAAGTATGCTTTTGCGGGTTTTAAGCACTTACTAAGTTTAGGTTTCCTTCTTGACGTGGTATATATGTTTCTAGCAGTGAAAAAAGTAATCTTAAGGAAATTGTATAGACCATCTCTAATATAAGCGCAATCAAAATGAAAACCTGTGAATATAAGAACTGTTTAGACCTCAAATGTTAATATTAGAGGTGGCGAGATGGGCAGATCCTGTAAGTTGGGTAACAAGTCAGATGGAGGATATAGTATTGGTTAAAGAAAACAGTGTTCGTTTGACCCGTTACACATTTTTTTTCCACATAAATATCATAATGATTCCACAAATATTGATAAAGTTTAACATTTTTGGGATTTTAAACAGCGATGTGAGTTTTGTCTTCATGAATAGTATACATACTTTGATGCATGTGTTTTAATTGACCAAAGACTCGGTGAGAAATTGCTTTCAGCACTGAGCAAAGAGGGAAGGTTTCCAGCAACATGACCAAGTAGATGTTGCTAGAACCTATAGGTTGCCGAAAGACCATAATCTCTTAATCCGAACAGGTAATATCACATAAAATAACAAGACTGATCATGACCCATCCATAGTTAAGTCAATGAGCTTCAAACGAACCGGACCCACACCAACATAAGTTGCCGACGAACCATAAGCTCTTAATCCAAACACTACAAGAAAAATGTCCTTTAGTGACACACAAAAAGTGTCAGAAAATGTCCAAAAAAGTGTCAGTAAATATGTTTTTAAAGCCTGACCTTGTAACCATTTAGACTCTTCATGCTACTTTAAGGTAAACTCGAAGAAAACCAACCGCCTTTACGGTCACCTATCAATGGACACATTACTTCATATGATAACAAAGCTCTTGCCAACAACGACGAGTTCACAAGATGTGAGCATATCATTCCTGCTCTTATGTAAGTCATAGTAAAATCAAAATAAAACCTGTACAAAACCAACATTTCACATCTTCACAAACTTTTATAAGATAACATTTCTTAAACAAGCTAAAAGGTCTGGAAGTAAAAATACGCACGAGTTTGCATAAGCTTTCATTGAGAATTTAGAAAGTAAGAGAATCCACATTTTCTCGAACTGGAATATAACCACTGGAAGAAAGCCCATGTAAAACTCCCAGTGAAGAACCTTGCAATCCCCACTACTTGCTTCCTGAATAAGAACATAAGAATAAGAAGAAACAAAACGTCAAAGCCATTAAGGGGGTGTTTGGATGTGTAATATTGCAGGTTAAACAAAAGAGTGTTTGGCAATCCTGGTTATAGGAACTTCATACATATCAGACCAAATAAATACATTCCTGTGAAAGGAGACGCCTCTTATAAAAAATAAGATCTAGTGGTGCTTGGATTGCTTCTTTTAAAGTGCTTATCTGCTGCTTTCGTGTAACCGCTATTTAGAGTAAACAAACGTCCATATATCTCATCCGAACACTTAAAACTTTTGATGTGCTTAAAAATAAAATGATAAGCACTTAAATAAGCAATCCCGAACACTCTCAGGTCGCTTAAGTTAGATTAAAAGAAGGGGTAGTTGGGTAGATTTTACTAAACGGATGTTGTTTTTCCTGTTAGGTTACCTAGGGAGGGCGAACCTTTTTGACTCAAATGTATGCGGCCTCACCAAAATGATCCAGGGCCATTTGTAAACACTTTAATGCTTGTACAGGTTAGCCACCCACCTGAACTTTCAATCCTGAGCAAGGATACTATGTCAATCTACGACATGATAGTAATGTATTAAGGGCATTAAGCTAAAAGATGGGCATTAAACAATAAATAACCAAACACACACCTATTTTCTTTTCTTTTTGGCTGATTGAAACAAACCTTCAACACCACAAACAATGTCCTTTTGAAAATGCTAAAAGAAAGAATGTAGTGTGTTAACTAACATCAGAAGCCATTGATTCTCGATAGATGGTGATAAGAAAAAAATAATTAAAATACTTTTTAAGCTAATTAGAATAATGTGACAAATACGCTTCTTACAATTACAGCAGCCGTCTCTTCATTCACAGGCTGACCATTTTTGCATTTACATGTCAATATAAATAGTTCCGCCTGTATGGTTTATGCCCATCTGGCCTTTTTTCTTTCTGCGATGGTTGAGCACAACTTTTATTAGTCATTGTGTTCGAATAGTGGTATCTATAGAGGAAGAAACTCAAGTACAATGCGAAAAATATAATGCACCTCCTCCTCATTTATTATAGCAAAGCTTAGACTGACCTTTTGTTGTGCACGATTTAACTTTTTTTGTGGCAATGATACTCTGATATTGCTGAAAATGGCATTATTGACAATCCTCTTCTAATATGACAAAATAAAATTCAACTCATCCTGGAATGTGAAACAAACCTGCCATTCTCAGAGCTCCACTCAGAAACAAGGATTGACCATTGATCAGGAAGCACCCTCTCATCACGGTCTGCAATTAAAAAAAACAGTCAATCGACATAATATAATCAGATTATACATTTTCCTTAAATCTTATTCACCTCTGCAATAAAAGATACAGATTTATGTAAATTATTGATTGAAGAAGATAAAGCAAAAGAGATTACCTTAAAGATTGTAGAGTTAGCGGAGATGCATAATTTGTTTTTCAAAAGAAAATTCATGTGATACCTTTTGGTCTTCAATACACATAAATGGTTTATGCAAAAATTACAATGCTAGTTTGAAGATTTTAATGCATAATATTTTTGTATTTTAGCTTGCCGGGGAAGCTTGGAGATTAAAACTCTTGCCGAGTATACATCAAAGGTTTCAACCATTTCCATAATTAGGTTTTAAGGATTATAGATGTGATTCAGTTGGTGTATGCTGCAAGCTGTGTGATAGACATTATCGAAAATAGATTCAAGCTTTCAACATTTCCGAAATTAGAATTTAATTTTCAACATTCAGCCAATTATTAAAAATTCAAGAATTGGGCAAATTTCCTTTATATGTAGTAGAGATTTTTATTAATTTTTAGTTTTTTTAATGCTTCCGAAACCGCTGCTTTGCGTGGGTAACAATCTAGTATTTTTATAACAAGTAAGTTTAAAAGTCTAAATTTTTAAGACTTTTTAATAATAAAAGGTGTTAAATGCTTTATAATATAGTATAGTGCAACTCATTCAAATTATATTAACAAGCAAGATAGCCCACGCGTTGCGGCGGGACATAAGTTTTTGCGAATCGATTTCAAATAAATATTGAGTGGGAATGTGTCCGCCCGTTGCGGCGGGGCTGACTTGTATGCAACACATGTATTTTATTTAACTGAGCATTTTTTTTAACAATCACAAAATTTGAATGAGTATTTGTCGTTGGGGCGAGTATAGTTTTCTTTTACTTATTTGGAGGGTACGCTTTGTAAAAATAAATTCTATTTATATTAAACTTCAACGATTTTTATAAAATCGTTCGTATGTCAGAAACATTGCAATATTGGGCTCGTTTTGTTCGCAGTTCGAAAATCTTTCCGCGGGTATTTTTTGATCGAAATGAATCGGTAAATATGTGTTATATATTTGATAAATAAAGTTTTTTATATTTCGTAATTAACTAAAAGTTGAGGGTAGGTTTTGTAATTTTTTTAATCCAAAAACCATTAGCCCATGAAAAGGCAGCCCAAAAACCATTAGCTCATGGAAAGGCCTGGTGGCAAAACGCCACCGTTTTAAACCTCAAACTATTTTAACGAATCCTCTCCCTAGGGTTTGTCAGGTTTAACAGATTTCGTCCCTCTCAAACTATTTTAACTTGTTAGTTTATCTCGTTAAGTTATCCTACGTGGCATTTAAGTGGGGGGTATTTTTGTCTCACCAAGTTTGGCGCCATTATCTCTTTACTACACATTTCTTAAGTCTTATAAAACGCTTCCTTAACACATTTCATCCCTAAATTAATACCCCAACCACCCCACCATCTGAAACCACCCTACCATCTGAAACCTAATTCCCAAATTAATACCATCTGCAAAAATCAAGCATGTTGTGTGAATGGAGGGTTCGTAAAATGGGACAAGAAGCAAATCCGTATAAAGATTATCGTAAGTGATTATACCCCCATTGTTATTAGTTTCGTGATAAGTTATTGTTTAAACCTAATTTTATTTATTTATGAACATGTGAGTTTCCTAGTGTTTTTTGTCTAAAGATTAACCATGGTGGTAAATTTACAAGTCCTCCTATGATTCGTTACAAGGGTGGTATGGTAAATTGGGTTGATGATATTGATTCTGACATATTCTCTATAGTGGAAGTAACCAGATGAAAGAATTAGGTTATCAAGATCCTTGTATGGCCTATTATTATAAGAAACCTAACACAGATTTAGATAATGGTCTTACAGAATTAGCTGTTGATAAAGATGTTTGTGAAATGCTAATGTATGTTGATAAGTTTAAGGTTATTGAACTCTATACTCACCATTCTGTTAATAAGAAACATGTTTTGATACAAGAGCCTTTGGTTTTGGGTACAACTAGTGAACCTAATGAACCTGATATTGGTTTTGGTAGCGAGGTAGAGGTTGATGTAAGTGAGGATGAGTGGTTGCAGGAGGCCTTAAAAAAGTTGCCTATAAAATCTAAGAAAGGTCGGCAGCCTAGTAGGAAAGAAGTAGGCCAATCAAGTAGGAATGGTTCATGAAGTGAGAATGATTCAGGTAGTGGTTCAGGTAGTAATTTAGGTAGTGAGAATGGTTCAGATAGTAGTAGTGGTTCAGATAGTGAAGACAGTGATTATTTTGTGGATGAAGAGAACTTGATTGATGATGTAGATGTTGATATGGCTGAGTTTAAGAGTCATACAGATCCTGATGTAGAATGGGTTGGATGTAAAGAGACTGTGGTAGAGGAAAATGAAGTGTTTGATTTAAAAGAGGTTGATCATGATGAATTTGATAGTAGAAGTGATTCAGATGAAGATGCTAGAAGAAAAGCATTAAGGAAAGTTGCTACGATGAATAAGGCAAATTTAGTAAAGGTGACACAATTTGGAAAGAAAATTTCTTTGTTGGAGAACAATGTGCCACTAGCAAACTGATTAAGGAAAAAGTGACTAAAGTATTAGTGGAACAAAGAAGGCAGTTATGGTTAAAGAAAAATGACAAGCTAAGGGTGAGAGTTGTTTGTTGAGGTCAAGTTCCAGACTTCGCAAATAATAATATGGGCACTATTGTACTTGTCACATGTAATCCAAAAGGCCCAACAAGTAAAGTTCAGCCCAAGTCCATTTCAATGAAAGAGAAAGTGATAAAACCTAAAGAATCTTATGGCTGTCCTTGGGCTATGCAAGTGTTCAAGTTGCCTAATGAGGATACTTGGGAAGTTAAAACATTAGAAGATATCCACAAGTGTCTACAAACTAGAATATTCACAAAATGCACAACTACTTTCCTTTCAAGGGAAGTGGAGGAAAACATTAAACCAAATCTCAAGATTCCTTTATCTACCTTTAAAGATCAATTGCAGAAAAAAAAATTGAAGTAGGAGTATCAAAGCAGAAGGTGTTTAGAGCTAAAAAGATGGCTTATGAAAGAGTTGTTGGTGACTATACACAACAGTATGTATAGTTAAGAGATTACTGTATGGAATTGAAGGAAAAGAATCCAAATACTACAATTAAGATTGAGGTTGCACCACCTGAAGTTCCAGACAGTGAAGAAAGAAAGTTCAAGAGGATATATATATGTTTAGGACCTTTAAAAGATGGATTTAGAGCAGGAGGGAGAGATTTTTTAGGTCTTGATGGTTGTTTCCTGTCTGGCCCATACCCTGGCCAAATTCTTACAGCAGTTGGAGTAGATCCAAACAATAGGATCTACCCACTTGCATATGCTATAGTTGAATCTGAATATAAGGATTCATGGAAGTGGTTCCTTGACGGCCTAGGTGATGATCTTGAGCTTTTCAGAAACTCCAACTTCACATTTATATCTGACAGGCAAAAGGTAATATTCATATCTATTTTTCAATTGTGTTGTATCTATTATAGTTGTCTTATATAATCTGTTATATATTAGGGTGTGATACCAGCCATTGCAGAGACATTTCCTAGTGCAGAACATAGGTTTTGTGTCAAACACATCTATGATAATATGAAATTGTCTTGGAGAGGAAAATTGTACAAGGAATTATTATGGAAATGTGCCACAGCTACCACCATTCAGAAGTTTGATAAAAGAATGGAAGAAATGAAAAATCACAACATAGAAGCTTATGAATGGTTGAGGAAGATCCCACCACAACACTAGGCTAGGTCTCACTTTTCAGGTACAAATTGTAATATTCTATTATTGTATTGTAGTAAGGGCTAGGTCTCACTTTTATGTTATTGTATTGCAGGTAGGGCAAAAAGCAATATTCTGTTGAATAACATGTGTGAAGTTTTAAATAGGCAGCTTGTTGATGGGAGGGATAAGCCTATTAAAACTTGTCTTGAATACATAAGGGAATACCTTATGAAAAGGATTGTAAATGTTCAGAAGGTGCAAGACAAGTGTGATGGGCCTTTAACACCTAATGCTGCAAAAATCTTCAAGCTTATTGAAAAGGCTGCCGCAAAGTTGAAGGTAAGTAACTTGCAGAAAAAAGCTTATAGTCTTGTTTTATAATTGCTTATAGTCTTGAATGATAAATAGAAAATGTATTTCATTTTTATAGGTTGACTGGAATGGTAGTGAATTGTATCAAGTCACTTGTCCTTAGGGTGATCAATTTGTGGTTAATATGAGTGGGAGGGTCTGTAGTTGTAGGAAATGAGAGTTGAGTGGGATACCTTGCACACATGCAGTTGCTGCCATATGGGATATGACAAGTAATGGGACAGATACTGGAATACCTGAGTCTTATTGCAATCCATGTCACTAGTTATCAACTTGGAAATAGATGTACATGTTTAAGATTAATCCTGTAAATGGTCCACATGCATGGAAAAAATTAGATGTTCCAACAACCATTATCCCCCCAAAATCTCACCCACAGATTGCCAGACCACCAAAGAAAAGGAAAAAGAGTGCAGCTGAACTTGCAGATGAAATTATGAGGTCTAACAATGTGACAAGGTCATAAAAGAGTGTAACTTGCAGTTTGTGTAAGCAGGTTGGTCACAATCAAAGAGGATTCAAAAGTAAAAAAAGTGGAGATGCTGGTGCTGGTTCACAAGGGGGTGGAGATTCAGGTGTTGGTGGTTCATAGACAACACAGAGTTCAGTTGGAAGATCCCAACATCCTAGTTTTCTTCATGCCTCACCAACCAAGATGACCAAGTCTTCTGCAAAGAGGGGTGGTCCTTAGTTTTTTTATGTCTTGTCAAAGACTATGTTTACTTTAGTACTTGTTATGTTTCTTTTGTATGTGTTGATCTCAGACTTTGTTTTGGTCCTTAGCTGTCTGTTTTTTTTCATGTTGGTCAAATACTAAACTCAAGTCTCTTTAATGTATTCTACTTGTTGGTTGAAATTGCAGTGTTGTTAATGCATGTCTTTTTTTACTCATTTTGACTAGTTATTGTAAATGCTAAGTTTGGTGTTAGTTAGACTGTTGATGAAAATTTATGACAACTAACCAAAAAACCTATACCCTGCATTTATCAATTCATTCAATACAATACCAAATTTATGTCATTACCAAAAGATCTTCATTTCATTGATTGACTTAGAAAAAGGAGTTCCCTTACAATAAGTCATTACCCTACGCATCTTCATTCATTACTAAAGCCTATCAGAACCCAGAACAAATTACAATTGCTAAAAGCTTATCACTTAAAAACTAGGAAAACAACAAAAAAAACCCAACTGAACACCAACATCATCTTCAATCTTCTAGCTTGAACACTACTTTTCTGAACTTGTCCTTGTAGGTCATTCATTGATCTTAACAGACATGGAATAATTTGAACGGATCTTGGACACATAAGAGGATCATACCAATCAATAATCCCATGATTAGCAACCTATTAGAAATATAGAAAAATTAGGTCAAATAATTTAGTGGTTTTTACAAGATAATTGATTACCCTTTTTGAACAACAATAAAATCGTCTTCCTGGGTTGGTTGGAGTCCATGAAGTTTTGATGATGCCAATCGAGTTGCAAATAGGACATCTCTCCGTTGTTGTTACTTTGTGTATGTGTAAATTGTTTCAGGGATAAAAAGTGTTGTGGGGGCTGTATGAAGCCCTAAATCTTATAAACACATTTGCAAGGATGGTGAGACAAAAATACCCCTCATTTAAATGCCACGTAGGACAACTTAACGGGATAACCTAACAATTGTTGGTGGGAGGGACCAAACCCGTTACGGGTCAGAACCATAGGGAGAGGATCCGTTAAAATAGTTTGGGGGGACGAAATCCGTTAAACCCGACAAACCACAAGGACAATTTTTGCAATTAACTCTATTAATTATGTGTTTGTGGTTTTTAATGACTACTGAGTTAACCAAACATGTTGAGCACCTCATAATCTCACATGCCGACATGGATGGAAGATATTCTTGAGTTTTGTTGGGTAAAAATATTAATTTTAATTTTTAAGCTTGTTAATGTGCCCATCTATAATATAAATGTGTAATGTTTTATATAAGTTTAATACCTAAAATATCTTAATGTTGTTTAGGTTCGTTAGGGCTCACGAGCTCAATCAAGCTTTGTATGTGAAGCTCGGGCTCGAGCTCGATTAATAAATTAGCTGAAACTTAGGCTAGGGCTCGAGTTTGTTTAGGCTCAGCTCGTTCGAGCTTTTTACTGATTCGATCTCGAGCTTTTCATGAGCAGTTTCCACAATTAGTTAAAACTGGATAAAAAAAAGTTGTGCCACACATGGCTAAAATACCTAGATCCGCCACTATGTACAATTAGCGTTTAGTGATTCACACACAATGAACAAGCAACTAGCGTTTGTAGTACTTTTTGCTAGCTATTTTCGCCAAACATGACGCTAATACAAACTTCAGTTTCTGATTATAATTCATTGTGCTTCTCCAGATTTTAGCAACTAACACAAGATATGCATAAACATTCCTAGCTATATGGGCTAGAGCCCATATATGAAACGTGTTTATATTTTATAAATATTGGTCTAGTAATGGATTTAATGGGAACATGGGCTTGCATAATGAATATAATGCATGCAAATAGCAATCGATAGAAAACAACTTTGGAGTCTGACTTCGACAAAGATTTTTGTAGGTAATAATTTTTGGTTACTTTTCATATTAATATTGTTTTAGCATTTTGATTAATTTAGCTTATAAGCTTATTAGCATTTTATAGGCTTCCTAAAAATGTGTGAAAAAAGCCTCTTTTTTTCAGTAAGCTTGGCCAAGTATCTATACATTTGCATATGTGAACTTTTAATTATTAAGCAATGTTTTAAAACCCGGTTTTTTAATTGACCCGGTTTAGCAACCGGTTCATCGGGTTACCGGTTCAACTGGTTGAACCGCCGAGTCACACCTGTTTTATACATATATATATATATTTTTTTTCATATATTTATATATATTGTTGTATGATCATATAATTTATCTTATGTTCAATTAAACTTACGAAATATATTGAGTCTTTAGTGATAATCTTTAATTTTTAAGTTTTAAGTCTATAAAATTATAGAAAAGATTTGCATAAACAAGCAACTTATAAGTACAAGTACTAAGTTTTTAAAACATATATAATTTCAGGAACCATAGTTGTTACAAAGGGAGAGTTTATCCATGATGATATATGTGGGCTTGCTCGAGCCCATATATGACATGGGTTTATACCTTATAAATATTGGTCTAGTATGGTCTTTGGATAGAAAACAAACATGCATGCATAAACATAAAACGACTTTGGTGTCTGACTTCAATTCGACAAAGATCTTTGGACTTTTCATATTAACATTGCTTTAGCTATTGGATTATTTTAGCTTTTAGCTTTTTATGGCTTACTAAAAAGGTGTGAAAAAAAGCTTTTTTTTAGAACGGCAATTTTTAACAATCTCACACTATTTATACCACAAACTATCTCACATGTTCTAAGGAGCTTCTCACACCAACATGGGATACCATTGGGACACAAGCCCTTTGGTGAAAGAAAAAAAATGTTATTGTTTTCATATGTGAAGTTTTTTAATTGTTGAGGGTACTAAGTTTTTAAAACATATATGATTTCAGGCACCATACTAGCTAATTAGCTTCAATGAGAGAGTTTATCACTGATGATATACGTGAGCAGATACTCATACGATTAGATGCGGAGGATCTCATTAGATGCAAGAAAGTGTGTAAGTCGTGGAAATCTTTGATATCGCACCCTTATTTTGTTAAAGCTCGGCATACAAGACAAGTTAACCTTATGCCATATCACATGGGTATTATTCCAAATTACTTGTTCAAATATGGTCTAGAACACTATATGGTTGGTTCTTCGAATGGCCTTGCATGTATCAATAGTTTTGATGGCGATGAAATTATAGTAGCCAATCCCTTGACTAGAGAAGAAAGAATGCTGCAAAAACTGCCAGTCTCCCCAGTACGATCATGTTTACTTATTCTCACGCCGGAGTCCAATCGTGGGGTCCGTCCCCACGATAAGGCTAACGGTTTACACTTCTATTGTGTAGGAAATCACTTCACTACTTGATTTAGTACAAGATCTCGCTCTTGAGCCAAGCCCAATAACCTTTCAGATCCACCTATACAACCCATAACACAAATTATACTAACAACTTGGCGCCATCCGTGAGACACGAACACAACTACGTTCCCTAAAATACTCACCATGAGCATACGTTCTGGTCCTTCTCCTACCACAAACACGTCCGCCGTGCGGAACACGGTAGGAAGAGGAAAGGAGAAATTACAAGAAAACCCAAATGAGCCCGCGTCCGATGCAGCTCTTAGGGAATTTTGGGATAAGAACTACAATCAGTTACTGCCAATCCTCGCTGAAAAGATGCACCAAGAAAAAGTGAAACAAGAAAAGTTGAAGGCAGTAAAAGCTTATCTCAACTTTGAGGAAGCCTCGCAGTACTCTAAATCGGGGGCACCAAGCAAAAGAGGAGACGTTAGGAAGAGACTCGGACCAAAAGATGCATGCAGCATGTCCAGAAGCCCTGAACCAAGGCATAACCGATTTAGGTCACCTAGAAGGAAAGATCCGGACAGAGAAACTGTGTTCAGAAGGTTGGAAAAGGGTGTATTTCTCAGGTTGGGTGATAAAGAAAAGGGTATGTCCGTATACTCTGGTATTTCAAGGTGTCAGTCACATCACAGCAGTCGCGGAAACACCAAAAGCTATTATCAGAATTCCCGCTCGCGAGGAACGAAGCCCACCCCTAAGAGGCATCATGACAAAAAAGCATACTCACGTAAGGGAGGAAGGATGTGAGAAAGCGAGGACAGTGCAGGAGAACATTGGAAATCTAAATGTAAAAAGCAAAAGTCAAGTATGGAGGATAAGGACCTATCCAAACCATGGGTATGTGAGGAGACCGGTCTGTTCACGCCTCGCATCCGCTATTTTGATCTACTAAATAGAATCCGTATGCCTAGTCATGTTAAAACATATGACGGACGTGAAGATCTGGAAGATCATCTTAATATTTTTTAGGCAGCTGCCAAGGTAGAACGGTGGGCGATGCCAACGTGGTGTCACAAGTTCAATTCCACACTCACTGGAAATGCAAGGGTTTGGTTTGATGATCTTCCTCCGGAGTCCAGTTATGATGACCTGAAAGAAACATTCTTGGCAAATTACCTCCAGCAAAAGAAGTGTATCAAAGACCCCGTCAAAATCCATCACATAAAGCAGAGGGAAGGGGAGTCTACGGAAGATTTTGTACGGAGGTTCAAGAAGGAGAGTAGGGATGTCAAAGGGGCACCGGAAGTCATGAGAATCTCAGGATTCATGCATGGAATCACGAACCCTAAGTTGATTAAGCGTTTGCATGACAAAATCCAAAAATCCATAGATGAAATGTGGAAGATAACTACGGCCTTCCTTAGAGGAGAAGTGGCAGTGGGCAACTAGGAACGGAAGAAGATATTTCTGCCATGAAAGCAGCAAGATGCCGGACACAGGCAAAATTTCAAAAAATTAAATGCTATAGGCAAGAATGATAAGTAGAAAATGTATGTCATTTTTATAGGTTGACTGGAATGGTAGTGACTTGTATCAAGTCAGTTGTCCTTGGGGTGATCAATTTGTGGTTAATATGACTGAGAGGGTCTGTAGTTGTAGGAAATGGGAGTTGAGTGGGATACCCTGCACACATGCAGTTGCTGCCATATGGGATATGGCAAGTAATGGGACAGATACTAGAATACCTGAGTCTTATTGCAATCCATGTCACTGGTTATCAACATGGAAAAAGATGTACAGGTTTAAAATTAATCCTGTAAATGGTCCACAAGCATGGAAAAAATCAGATGTTTCAACAACCATTATCCCACCAAAACCTCACCTACAGATTGGCAGACCACCAAAGAAAAGGAAAAAGAGTGCAGCTGAACTTGCAGATGAAATTATGAAGTCTAACAAGATGACAAGGTCAGGAAAGAGTGTAACTTGCAGTTTGTGTTCACAATCAAAGAGGATGCAAAAGTAAAAAAGTGGAGATGCTGGTGCTGGTTCACAAGGGGGGTGTTGATGGTTCACAGACCACACATACAACACAGACTACAGTTAGAAGAGGATGCAAGAGTCAAAAAAGTGGACATGCTGGTGCTGGTTGACAATGGATGGAGACTTACGTGTTGGGTTACACAGACCACACAAAGACACCTCAAGTTCATTTTGATGAGTCCAACATCCTAGAATTCTTCATGCCTTCGCCAACAAGAAGAACCAAGGTCTTCTGCAAAGAGGGTGGTTCTCTCTTAAGTTTTTTATATGTCTTAGCAAAGACAATGTTTATACTTTAGTAACTTGTTATGTTTTCTTTTGTATGGTGTTTATCTCAGACTTTGGTTTTTGGTCCTTAGCTGTCTGTTTTTTTTTTCATGTTGGTCAAACACTAAACTCAAGTCTCTTTAATGTATTCTACTTGTTGGTTGAAATTGCAGTGGTATGATAATTGCATGTCTTTTTTACTCCTTTTGACTATTATTAGTAAATGCTAAGTTTGGTGTTAGTTAGACTTTTGATGAAAATTTATGACAACTAACCAAAAAGCATTTATCAATTCATTCAATACAATACCAAATTCATGTCATTACCAAAAGATCTTCATTTCATTGATTGACTTAGAAAAAGGAGTTCCCTTACAATAAGTCATTACCCTACGCATCTTCATTCATTACTAAAGCCTATCAGAACCCAGAACAAAGTACAATTGCTAAAAGCCTATCACTTAAAAACTAGGAAAACAACAAAAAAAACCCAACTGAACACCAACATCATCTTCAATCTTTTAGCTTGAACACTACTTTCCCCTGAACTTGTCCATTAGTCATATCAATGATCATACATAGACCTGGAATAATTTGAACGGATCTTGGACACATAGGAGGATCATACCAATCAATAATCCCATGATTAGCAACCTATTAGAAATATAGAAAAATTAGGTCAAATAATTTAGTGGTTTTTACAAGATAATTGATTACCCTTTTTGAACAACAATAAAATCGTCTTCCTGGGTTGGTTATGTAAGTCCTTGAGAATTAATGAATGGCCAATCGAGTTGCAAATAGGACATCTCTCCGTTGTTGTTACTTTGTGTGTGTGTAAATTGTTTCAGGGATAAAAAGTGTTGTGGGGGCTGTATGAAGCCCTAAATCTTATAAACACATTTGCAGGGATGGTGAGACAAAAATACCCCTCACTTAAATGCCATGTAGGACAACTTAACGGGATAAACTAACAATTGTTAGTGGGAAGGACCAAACCCGATACGGGTCAGAACCATAGGGAGAGGATCCGTTAAAATAGTTTGGGAGGGACGAAATCCGTTAAACCCGACAAACCACAAGGACGATTTTTGCAATTAACTCTATTAATTATGTGTTTGTGGTTTTTAATGACTACTGAGTTAACCAAACATGTTGAGCACCTCACAATCTCACATGCTGACATGGATGGAAGATATTCTTGAGCTTTGTTGGGTAAAAATATTAATTTTAATTTTTGAGCTTGTTAATGTGACCATCTATAATATAAATGCATAATGTTTTATATAAGTTTAATACCTAAAATATCTTAATGTCGTTTAGGTTCGTTAGGGCTCACGAGATCAATCAAGCTTTTTATGTGAAGCTCGGGCTCGAGCTCGATTAATAAATTAGCTGAAACTTAGGCTAGGGCTCGAGTTTGTTTAGGCTCAGCTCGTTCGAGCTTTTTACTGATTCGATCTCGAGCTTTTCACGAGCAGTTTCCACAATTAGTTAAAACTGGATAAAAAAAAGTTGTGCCACACATGGCTAAAATACCTAGATCCGCCACTATGTACAATTAGCGTTTAGTGATTCACACACAATGAACAAGCAACTAGCGTTTGTAGTAGGTTCATCACTATCAGAAAGGTCTTATGAAGTAGGTTCATCGACTATTGGTCCATCGTCAATAAAGTTGTCCGAATAATCATATTCATCATCAGCTTCATTATCAATAGAGTCGTTTGAATGTGGTATAGCTTCATCACCAGCAACTTGAGAATCAACAATAGCTTCATCATGGAATAAGTTATCACTTTCATCATCCGCTTGATTATCTTTACCAATATCCTCATCAGTGTCTTCATCAATAAGACTTCCAGTCAGTATTTTTGAACTAGATTGCAGTTTTGTGTTTCTGTTACGACTAAAACGAATTGGACATTCATCATCAAATTCCTACGAAGATATAAAAAGAGAAATCAGAAATGAATAGTCTTAAAATGAATGTAAAGTAAAAAAAAACGCAATCAATAAGATTAATTGTTTTTCACCATTTTTTTTCATCTAATTGATAATTTCCTCTTGATTTTTTTTTTTTTTAATAGACAATGGTAAAAACAACTCACCAGAAGAAGAAATTAAGTAAACAATATCGTTCACGATACTCCCTTTCTTTGTAGCCTACGGCGTTTGTTAGTGTCGGGTACACCACTAATTATTTTTAATAAATTACACATAAATATATTAAAGTTTGTAACAAATCCAAAGATACTGAATATGTAATGTAAAGTATTACCGAATCCTAGCTGATAGTACAATAACAGTAGATTCTTCAATAATTGTCGGGAGTATGCATGCTTTGATACCACGTGGAAAAGAATGTAATAAACATAACCAAAATAATAAACGTAACAAAACAAACGTTATAGGTCATGATTTAGGATTGTTTCTATAACATATACGAAAAGAAAATAATGACGAACTATTAATAAAGCTCACAACATAGTATGATTACTTAAGTTTTGATATGAGAAATACTCTTACCTACCTTTTGAGAAAATAGAATAAGATCGGGAAAAAAGTCAATGAGGAAACTGTGCATACTGAGACCAATTTTATAATGGTGTGAATTTAGGTTAACACATGATTATGGTAACGATTTTTGCATTTAATTTGATTTACCGAAAATCATGGAAGGTTGTTATTGTCTTTATTAATTTTATTTTCGCAAATCAAGTTTATTTCATAATTTTCAAAGTTTCCTTTTGTTAAGGAGAAAAGTCTAAAGAATTAAATGCTGGTAGTTTTGTTAAGGAGAAAATTTTGAAGAATTAAATTGCTCGTTAAACCAGAGATGTTCATTTATTTTTATGGACAAACAGTGTCATATTTTTAACAATTATGCTTTCAAGATGAGTTCTTAGAAACCTTCTTTTATATAGTAGGTAGATAGATAGATATAGATAGATTTTTGTGTTTGATTTTTTTGGGTTTATAATTAGGTAAAATTAGTTCCTTGATTTATAGTCAAAGAAAAATCTTTTAATTGTTTTTCTTGATTTAGTTTCTATGAATACAAACCCAAATTCGTGTATAAAAAGTCTATGAATACAAACAAACACAAAAATTATAAGAAAACCCTAAATAAATAAATTTCCGATGGCTGGCTTTTTTATCAAGCACGTTACCAAGATGCGCCATGAGATCAAAACAGGTTGATGAACCTCGGCCCGCAAGCAGGTCGTACCTTCAACTATGCACAACAAAATCCTGCTCACAACCAGACAATGGATGATGAAGATGCTCATGGCTTAAGGCACATCTTACATTTAAACTTGTTGCAACTCTACAACGTAATATAATCTTCTTCACATCCAACACTATGTCCTTTTCTTAATTTTTTGTTTACTGACGGGATAATTTGGTATTAATTTATCTATATCTATAATGTTCAATTGCGCGCAGTCTGTGGAAGGTATGGAAGTGGTGTGCCAGGAATTTGAAGCCACAAGTAAAGACCCTGAGGGCCATTCAGTAGACGAGCTAATCACAGAATTTTCTTCTTCTTGTTTATCTGCTAAGGTACTTTAGTTGTTGTCTCATTTCATTCACTTGAATTTCATTCTTTATAATTTTTATTATTTTCCAGGTTTCAAAGACGTTTCACATTATCCCATCATCAAAGTCTTGTGAATATGTCCTCAACACACTTATGCAGTGATTCCGGGATGCTGTCTTTTTAACGCTTTCAGTATAGTGCATCAACTAGAGATTCTCATGGCTAAAAAGTGTAATGAGGCCAACGTATAATGTGTCGGATTGCTATAGAGGAAAATAATGCGTTTGATGCTACTTCTAGTCATCTGACTGAATTGGAAGCTAACGAGGTTGTTAATGATGGTGACATGGAATTTCTGACTGATGTAGAAAGTACCTCTCGTATTGATGCAAGGGATCAAGCTAGTGAGTTGGTGTTAGTGGATGGTAAACAAGATGGTGCGGAAGTGGTGGGTTTGGCCGATGAGCAAAACAGTAACGAGCCAGATGTGTTGGAAAATAACGGGGTTATAGGTGTTGGGGTAAATGAAAATGATGAGGGTTCCAAGGGGATATTGGAAGATGTTCCTGAGGTCAACAAAAAAGCAGCTCATGTAATAGAAGAAATTACGAAAATGAGTTTCAACGATGCAGAATTTGGATGAAACGTGATTCCCATAATTCGTGTAAATGGAATTCCCTGGATCACAGAAACACAAGGCCTGACGGCGAGATAAGTGGTGAAGTCAACGGAGATCAACTCCATGAAGATGTGAATGGAAAAGATGCGTTGGTTACTGATGATAACGATGATGACAGTGTGAAGCAAAACGACGAGGTCGAGAGTACTACAAATGATCTGCTTAATGCGCAAAATGAAAAGAAAGTTGAACAAAATGAAGAGGTGGTGCCGAAACGTTTTAAGCCATCTTCTTCTGCTATTCATGAGCCTGAGGTTGAAAGACAACCTTCTTTTGATGACAAAGTTTCTGAATCCGTAGCTGATTCCTCTGAAATACGTGAACAAAAAGATGAAGATAAGCCATTGAACAAAGAACCAGAATCGATACCTGTTATAGGTGTTTCTTTATCTAGAGCAAATTTGTCGATACACCCCCACCGCGTCCTAAACCCCAAAGATGATCCAAAAGAATTAAAAAAA
The DNA here is from genome assembly GCA_026074375.1 of Tanacetum coccineum. Lineage (NCBI taxonomy): Eukaryota > Viridiplantae > Streptophyta > Magnoliopsida > Asterales > Asteraceae > Tanacetum > Tanacetum coccineum. The sequence continues at coordinate 30,129 of BQNB010031413.1, read as the reverse complement.
ACCTAAAGAACCCCACTCCAAATTCCATGACCTAACACACCCCACCCTGAGATCATCCTAGCTCCCGATCTAATCACGGCCTGCAGGTCTTGCGCCCGTGTGCTCCACTACTTGAACCTGCTCACCGTGTGGCGCAATCACAAGCAAACGGGAATGTTTCTCCACCTCATAACCAAGTCATTGATGAACCAACAAACGGTGAGGCCGAGGAAAATGACGAGACTCGTGAAAAGCTCCAGATGATACGGGTTAAGTTTTTGCGTCTTGCTCGAAGGCTCGGGCAGACTCCTCATAACGTGGTTGTGGCACAAGTTTTGTATAGGTTAGGATTGGCTGAACAACTGAGAGGCAGGACTGGAGGTCGTGTTGCTGCTTTTAGCTTTGAGCGTGCGAGTGCCATGGCTGAGCAGTTGGAGGCAGCTGGTCAAGAACCACTTGAGTTTTCGTGCACCATCATGGTCCTTGGGAAAACGGGTGTTGGGAAAAGTGCAACCATTAATTCAATATTTGATGAGGTTAAGTTTGGAACTGATGCTTTTCAACTGGGAACCAAGAAGGTTCAGGATGTTGTTGGAACTGTGCAGGGTATTAAGGTTCGTGTTATTGACACTCCAGGTCTTCTGCCTTCGTGGGCTGATCAAAGAAAGAATCAAAAAATTCTTCAGTCGGTTAAAAAGTTTATCCAAAAATCACCTCCAGATATTGTTTTGTATCTTGATCGGTTAGACATGCAGAGTAGGGATGATATGCCCCTTTTGCGGACTATAACTGATATATTTGGACAATCTATATGGTTTAATGCTATTGTGGTCTTGACCCACGCTGCATCTGCACCGCCTGAAGGTCCAAATGGTACAGCCACTAGTTATGACATGTTTGTTACCCAACGGTCCCATGTGGTTCAGCAAGCCATTCGACAGGCTGCTGGTGATATGCGCCTCATGAACCCTGTTTCATTAGTGGAGAACCACTCAGCGTGTAGGACAAATCGGAATGGTCAAAGAGTTTTACCAAATGGTCAAGTGTGGAAGCCTCACTTGTTACTACTTTCGTTTGCTTCAAAGATCTTGGTTGAGGCTAATATGCTTCTAAAGCTGCAAGACTCGCCACCTGGAAAGCCGTTTGCAGCCAGAAGTCGAACACCACCTTTACCTTACATTCTGTCAACTCTTTTGGTGATGATAATGATGACGCGTTAGATGATGACATAGATGAGTCATCGGATGAAGAAACATCAGAATATGATGAATTGGAATACAGAGAGAAGCTTTTCATGAAGAAACAGTTGAAGGAAGAAAAGAAACGAAGGAAGATGATGAAGAAAATGGCAGAAGCAGCAAAGATTTTCCCAACTGAACTTACTGATAATAATGTAGAAGAAGACAGTAACGCTGCTGCAACAGTTCCTGTTGCAAGATATGACTTTACCTGCTTCGTTTGATGCAGATAATCATACCCATCGGTATAGAGTTCTGGATTCTGCTAACCAGTGGCTCATTAGACCAGTCCTCGATCCACACGGTTGGGACCATGATGTTGGTTATGAAGGAATTAACGTGGAACACTTGCTTGCACTCAAAGAAAAGATAACCGTGTCATTTTCTGGTCAGGTTACAAAAGATAAAAAAGATGCTAATCTTTAAATCACTACAAGAAAAAGGGGCTTTAGTGACAAAAATTAAGTGACGATTTTCTTTTTTGGTCACTATTAAGTGACGATATAATTTATGGTCATTATTTTTCGTCACTGATAAAAAGACAGTGACGAAACTTATAAATGGTCACTATGTAGTCACTAAATTACATTATAGGCATTTTTTAGAGGTGGCAAAATGGGGGACCAGGCGTGTTCGGGCAACAGGCCAAACCGGTGATTTTTAAAACTTGGGCCAAATGGGCGCGGGCCAAACGGGCACGTGTCAAACGGGCAAATAGTCCAAATTTTTTGTTTATACGTTTCAAACGTTTTTATTTTTTTATACGTTTATGTTTGTTTTTTACGTTTTTGAATGTTTTCGTATGTTTTTATATGTTTTCGTACGTTTTTATACGTTTTTTTCATTTTCATACTGTTTTTTTACATTTTTCAACGTATTTATACTTTTGTGTATAAAAAATAACTTCACCCCTATGCTACTTTTTACTTGTAAATTATTTCTCTCAAATTCACCCATTACAAAAAAAAAGGAAAAAATTTATCCACCCAATTTTATTTGCAGATTCACCAAAATCCCAGATAAACTTATCCCACCGGATATTATCCAAGTTAAATATGTGTATCTCCAAATCCCCAAATCCCTATATCATTCACCCAAATCAACGCCCAAATCCTATTTTCAAATCCAATTAAATATGTGAGTTTCATAATCAGTTTCACCAATGACAATTTCCACCACCAACCGCCGCATACACTGGCGGCTTCACCGCGGCACTCGACCAACTTTCTCAATCGAAAAGGTATCTTCATCAATTAGGTTTCATAATTGTTATATAGCTTGATCATCATATATGTATCTCATTTTATTATGATTTTGATAGTGATCTGATAAAATGATTTAAGCAATGTTTGTTTAATACGTGTACATTTTTTAGTGTGTGCGTAAGTGTTTGATAAAATGCTTCAATGAAAGCATTATGTGTTGACTGGATCGATGTGCTTTCAGGTGGAATTAGGTCGTAATTTGTTTGGATTTGAAGTTGCGGTTAAGTGGTTCAAATTCGTTAATGGTTTTTAGCAGTCGGGATTTTCTGCATCGTCAGCTGATTTTTAAAGAAGCTGTAAGTTTACATCTTGTATTAGCTTGTGTTCTGGAGGTGTTCGTATACTTATGGTACAAAAGTGTGTTTACATGATAATCACGTTTACATTATTCAAGGAATCAAAATCTGAAGCTCTAAAAATGTATATTACTAATGTAGGTGAAAGCCTTATGTTGAGGTCGATATTGGCGGATCAATCACAATTCTTAAGCCCTGAAGTATTTTTAGGTAATAATGTCGAAAGTGGCCACACGGAAAGCTAAGCAGACCTGCAATTTCAAAGGTTTGTTATTTTATTTTTGAATTTTAGTTCTCATCTCTTAGTTCTCAACATTGTCTTGGTTATATTTGTAGCGCTTGATTAAGCTCGTTTTGACATAAAACTGAAAGATTAATCAACTCTCATGTGACCTTCATAGATTTACCATTTGTGTTAACTCCGGATAACATAAATTGGTAAGTATTCTAATTTGTTGTTTTAGTAAAAGTTGGACACCGTGATAATTAGTAAAAGTATCTTAATAGTTTAGTAGTAGCTTAATTGTTTAATCAATGTGAATAGTTAGACAAAAGATGAAACTTCAGGGTAAGAATAAACTTGGAGATGTATATTCTTATTTATCGTTTGCTTATAAAATAAAAGTGCATTGTCTCTTGTGGCTTATAAAAGTACTTAACTTGCGGCTTATTTTTTTGTTTTTTTGATTTTGTTGCAGAAGTACTCTTGCATAGCCAAATAGTAGACGAATTCAAGCCTAGGTTCGTTCCATTAACACTCTACTTAAGTATACCATCGAGGTAAGTGTTGTTCCCTGGCTTAGCAAGTAGCAACTGAAACCAAAATGTTAAGAGCTTGTTGTTATTCCTCATATTCACTACATGTCATTTTCAGCAAAATCCCCTGCGAGCCTATAGCCACATAAAGTTTGGATCGAGTTTAAAGGGCTACTCTTCGCGCAACAGGCGAGGATGCTGCTATTAAGGTTAAAAAAAGCTAACGTCAATTCTCACATGTGTTGTTTATCATTAAAGTTGACAATTTCATATATATGGAACATCAGTTTTGATATCTTTGCAGGTTCAAAGGCCTGAAATTGAGCCTATAATATACCGGGATTTTTTCCTTTTCCAAACACTTCCTTCATTTCTGAATGGAATCAGTTTGCAGAAGCTCTGTTGCAATGCGGAGCATATACTTCATGAATTCGGTGAGAAGCTTCTGGAGGACCTTGATTATACATTGGTACTAGTTAGATTATAATAATGTAGTTTAACTTATAGGCATTATATCTTACTATGTGTTTATCAAACGCAAATGTATATTGCTGTTCTATGAGGTTTGCTCTTATTTTTTAAACAAAACATAAAAAGGAACCCATAACAAATTATTGTCATCCCAAAATGGCACTAGTTATTGGTGATCGTTTGAAAGTGTGGGACGAGAGCGAACAACCTCGTGTCCATGCTGTTTCTGCTTTTGCTCCGTATTATGCTCTTCAAGCTCAAGTACTAATTACTCTCACCAATTTTGCTGCTTCCCTTATTGTATATCAATAATTAGAATGGCGGTGCGTCTTTGTAACATCATTTCTTATTTTATTATGTTTTGTTTATTAACAGGGACTTCGATGATAGCCTTCTGCAGCGAGTTAATGAAGTTGCACATGAAGATGATATAAACGATATTTTGCCTCCAGACATGAGTAATTATTCAATATATCAGAGGTCTGTGATGAGTTTAGAGTCAAATTTTATCTATTCCTTCTTTTATCTTTATTTATTATGACTTCAAATCTAAGATGGTATAAATGGTATCTTCACTGCTATTGTTTATGTTTTTTGGGTCAGTACAGTTCACTATGTGCAACATTTTTTAATTTATGTCTTGCTACAGGTCTTCTCCTCTTTTGGGCCCATTTTGAAGATTGCCATGTTTGATAAAAATGGTGATGTACAAGCTTTAATCCAATACCCAAGTGAGTTAAATTATCAGACCCACTTTTAACTCCTCTGTATTATGATAAGCAGTTTAACATTTGATATTGGCTGAAAAGCTCGATTGATTAGTCTCTGTATTATGAATTCATGTAATCTTATATTATAAGAAAGAGTTAAGTGTTGAACTTGTTAAGAAGCTCCATAAATATTTTGTTATGGCAAACCAGTGGTATGTTACTTATAAATTATTGTCTTCACTCTTTACTAGTTGCATCATTTGACTTTAAAAAAGTCAAACTTGTGACAAATGTCACTAGTTTTCATGGTTGGTCTCTTGTAGTGCAACTGTTTCTAGCTGTTGGAGTCATTGCTTTTGCTACATGGGGTCTTGGAGCATTATTACGTGCATACAGGATCCTTTTTAAGCAGGTATAAATATTGATCAGGTTAGTTTTATGAGCTTAAGTAGGTAATAGCCTGATACCATGATTGCTTGATACAGAAAAATGATAATACTTGGACCAAGAGTAAAGAACATCAGGTGATGACATCCTACATTCAACCGCTATTGCTATGGGGTGTTGTTGTCCTTAGTGATCTTATCATTCCAACACCACCATATAAGAACAACAACACCCCATAGCAACATCGGTTGAATGTAGGATGTCATCACTTGATGTTCTTTACTCTTGGTCCAAGTATTATCATTTTTCTGTATCAAGCAATCATGGTATCAGGCTATTACCTACTTAAGCTCATAAAAATAACTTGATCAATATTTATACCTGTTTAAAAAGGATCTTGTACGCACGTAATAATGGTCTAAGACCCCATGTAGCAAAAGCAATGACTCCAACAGTTGGAAACAATTGCACTACAAGAGACCAACCATGAAAACTAGTGACATTTGTCACAAGTTTGACTTTTTTAAAGTCAAATGATGCAACTAGTAAAGAGTGAAGACGGTAATTTATAAGTAACATACCACTGGTTTGCCATAACAAAATATTTATGGAGCTTCTTAACAAGTTCAACACTTAACTCTTTCTTATAATATAAGATTACATGAATTCATAATACAGAGACTAATCAATCGAGCTTTTCAGCCAATATCAAATGTTAAACTGCTTATCATAATACAGAGGAGTTAGAAGTGGGTCTGATAATTTAACTCACTTGGGTATTGGATTAAAGCTTGTACATCACCATTTTTGTCAAACATGGCAGTCTTCAAAACGGACCCAAAAAAGGAGAAGACTTGTAGCAAGACATAAATTAAAAAATGTTGCACATAGTGAACTGTACTGACCCAAAAAACATAAACCATAGCAGTGAAGATACCATTTATATCATCTTAGATTTGGAGTCATAATAAATAAAGATAAAAGGAATAGATAAAATTTGACTCTAAACTCATCACAGACCTCTGATATAATGAATAATTACTCATGTCTGGAGGCAAAATATATTTTATATCATCTTCATGTGCAACTTCATTAACTCGCTGCAGAAGGCTATCATCGAAGTCCCTGTTAATAGGGAAAACATAATAGGATAAGAAATGATGTTACAAACAGGCACCAGCCATTCTAATTATAGATATACAATAAGGGAAGCAACATAATTGGTGAGAGTAATTAGTACTTGAGGTTGAAGAGCATAATACGAAGCAAAAGCAAAAACAACATAAACACGAGGTTGATCTCTCTCGTCCCACACTTTCAAACGATCATCAATAACTAGTGCCATTTTGGGATGACAATAACTTGTTATGGGTTCCTTTTTAAGTTTTGTTTAAAAAATAAGAGTATACATCATAGAACAACAATATACATTCGTGTTTGATATGCACATAGTAAGATATAATGCCCGTAAGTTAAACTACATTCTTATAATCTGACTAGTACCAATGTATAATCAAGGTCCTCCAGAAGCTTCTCACCGAATTCATGAAGTATAAGCTCCGCATTGCAACCGAGCTTCTGCAACTTCTCCGTCAATGATATTCCGATCACATAGTCTCTTTCCTTTTTTTATTTTTTTTATTTTTTCATTTATATAATTAGTTCTTAGGTGGTTCTCAAATAATTTTCAAGGTAGGTCCTAAAAAAAGCTATATCGCTTCTAAAAGATTTTTCCGATCAAAGTGGTTTCCAGGCACCACTTGAATCAACCTAGATCCGCCTCTGGCTCAAAGTAAAATATTATGAGATCTTATCCTATCTTTGTGTATTGTCCAACGTAAGGATGGACCCATGATTTTTAAAAGGGTGTTCCACAATTTTTTTTCATAAGTACCAAATTTTTATTCAAAAACACTATAAAAATAGTAAAAATGACAAACTAGTCAATAGAGTACATTGTCTCTTACTATTGACATCTTCAACATTTCGAGCCTTGAAAGTGCTTCATCATGTAAGAAAACAGTTACACTTTTAATGTAAGAAAACGATTACACTTTTATAAATAGTAAAAATGACAAACTAGCAAATAATCATACAATTAATGTAGGGAAACAATTACTTTTATTAAAAAATCCGGATTATAATAAATATATTATCAGTCAAATGAATAACAAAAAATAAATAAATACAAAAACTCTTATAAACGATAATTAAATAAAATAATAAAATAACAAAAAGACTTACTAGATCGCCAGCAAGGAAACACAAGAGTCGAAATACGTGTTTGACACGGTTAGCATTAAAGAGCCAAGACACGTGTTTGAACGCTTTCTTTAAAATATATTCGCCGTCTGTTTCGCAAGGTGCAACAGTAAGTTGTACTGCCGGACTTAACAAACTGCCTGGAATATCACCTTTTTAAATGTGTACTCAATATGTTGGAAATCAATGGTACTTATTGATTTGATGTGTGTTAAACCTATGGAATTAGGGCTTCTATTTATACACAATAGAGTGCTCCTATGTTTACCCATCAACCAATGTGGGATAAAAAATAAACGTAAAATTCCTTTTTAAACATGATACTGAATGCCTAACTTTGAGTGCTTCCAACTTAATCATAAATCTGAATTGTATTTTATGTAAATGTAACTCCTTTTAAAATAATAATAGAGATACTTTTTAATAGCTACCTTTTATGTTAAAATGAATAAATAATACTTGTTGTCTTGACGTGTAGAATAAATGGGAGTTTCTTTCTTGGAAAAATGGAGGAACATAGTAGACGAATGAATAATGATAATTGTGTTGTGCAGTATTACTATTAGATGATTAGATCTAATTAATTTGAGTTTATTGGGCTTTTTATATCTTTACAATTATATTTTGAGCAAGATAAAAGGTGCATCATGAAAAATTATTACACTAACTAATTTTTCACCATAAAGAGCGAAAGTAGCGAAATTTTTTTTTGGGGTTGGACATCTCAAAAAACGACGATTTAAAAAAAAAAATTGCACTTCGTGACCGAAAATAAAGTGTAGCCCGTGCCACACCCGACACCAATGTGAGTCCGCCCATGGACTCCAACGACTCTTTTAAGTTTCAAGTAATATACATTAAGAAATGGGAACGTCGCCACTCACCATGCATGTTGGATTCCAAAGATGAGGAACTTTTACTGTGCGAATGTACGATTATATGCATGAAGAAACTTGTTGATTAATGAATGGAAGAGTTAAAAAAAACTTTATAGTATGTGTGTGTTTGTACGATAAATAAGGCTGGATGGAGTGGTGAGGCAAAACTCACCTAACACGTCAGCGCCACATCAGCTTTCTCTCTCCAAATAAAACTCACCTTACAACTCACTTTTCAACCGTAATAAGAACTCACATTACCACTAAAACTCACCTTTCATTAAAATACACACTTTATATAAAATATACCCACTAAATATCCACACACACTCACAACCAATTAAAATACACTTAATAAAAAAGAAAGGGGCCCACAAATAAAACTCACAGTGAGGTGAAAAACTCACCAAAATGTGGCAAGGTGAGTTTGGAAGGTGGCATGGCAACTCGTACGTGAGTTAGAAACTCACCTATGTGAGTTTGCCAAACCCACGTCCACTACGTCCAGCCTAAACAAACGAAGTTGATTGAAATAAAAAGGGAAAGTGGAAAAAAAGCCATATGGAGCAACCATGTAACAAAAAAAAGACAAAAACAAAAACAAATACATTAACGGTTACTGTTTATTTAGTAGTCAGGGACCAATGGTGCAATCAAATTTTTTTGAACGAAAAGACGTAAATACCCATAGTGTACAAGGCACGTGTGAGAGATAACGAGAAAGATAACTGTCGTTAGGTATAACGGGGCTCCATGGACCAAACGGGCAACACAGTGCCAAATAAGGACCCCGTATGAACGTCCTTGTTATCTAGGGACCAAAAGGGCAAACGTGTTTGAGTACAAGGACCAACGGTTGTAATTTACCCTATTATTTTTTATGTTTCACCATAAAAATGAGCAAAAATGTTAAAATTATTAAATATTTGAGATATTCAAGGTTGTTAAAATCGCGATCCTGATCGTAGGATGATCCTACGATATCCCACACACAAAAAACGATCATAATTGTAACAAGATCGCAAATCAAGTAGGATCGTAGTATCGGATCGTAGGATCTCGAGTAGGATCGTAAAATGGCCTTATTTTGGACTTTTGGTAATTTTGGCTAAGGTTTATAAATTTTCATTAAGACCGTTTCATATTTATTTTCTATCCACGATCGTTTAACAATCGAAAAATGAAGTAGGTGCACGTATGTAGTTTTTTTTGTATACATCAGGTATTTGGTCAATTCCATGAATACGAAAGACACAAAAAACGTGACGACACAAGAACCCACGGCGGTTATAATGACCGCACGAGCAAGTGGCACTAGCATCCATTTGATTGAAAACAACTTGTAATGTATCATATAAACTTATTATGAAGTAAAAAAATATAAGTTAATGTTGCATAAATGCACATAATCATAGTTGATGCTAAAAAAATATTAAAGAATATAAATTAATGTTGCATATTAGCAAAACGCATAATAACTAGTACAATAAGATAGAAGATGAAAAAAAAGTATACCGTAGCATCTATAACTGTATTAGAATTCTTGTCCCTGTGTCGTATGATGCAAGTCTCAACACAACCTTCCGAATGAGATCTAATCTGTGTGCATGAGTATAAACTTTTGTGTATTTCATGTTGTACCTCTCTGAATACAGAAGGTGTATACACGTCACATGCATGCTTCTCAAATGGTAATTCAGTAAAAATGGGTGGATTGGACCCATTTGAAGCATTGTCTAATACACGTTGTGTGTATCTTTGTTTCTTCATTGCAGATTCAAAACAAAGCATGAACTGTATAAGTGTGTTACCTGCATGTGAATATATCTGGAAAAACGCGTTGGAACTCTCTGATCGAGAAGTTGTCTTCATCAAACCACACATAGG
>BQNB010031413.1:3210-18005 GCA_026074375.1 Tanacetum coccineum | reverse complement strand
GGCTTGAGACTTAGTCCTGCATTTTCTTTTTTTGTTACTAGGATTTTCACCATCTTCTTCAGCAACTTCATTAAGTGTATTTACTTCTTTCGTCCTTCTTGGTTTACGTGTTCAGTTGCACTCAACATAACTATGTGTGATTTGGCCATTTTTTTGTTTGAACCCGGCTTTACGCATGTTAAACCTGGCCTTCTCAGAATAGACCTTGTACATTTCATATGCATCATTAAGACTGTCAAAGAAACGACCTATATTTGGTTTTTCATCTACGGGGACATTTGGGACCCAATATGGTGTACCATTTGGAGTAGGCTGAAACTCAACATCAATAGTAGCTACATAAAATAAAAAAAAGTTAACAATAGATATGATAATACATAATCATGTTGTTGTTCCTGTTAATTCAAAAAAATTGCTGATCCATGTTACTACATATAGAGGAACAAAACATGGTAAAACCCTAAAACAATAAAAACCAAAAACCCTAAAACAATAAAACTTTTAAATAAACATGATCATAAAAATATGGGACCCAATATACAAGTTCATTCAATTTGGTGACTAACTTGAAAAGTTTATACTATGGAACATGTATGCAACCGGAAGTTCATATATGCAAAAACTTGAGTAAACAGAACATGTATATAACAGAAACATGTATATAGATAGGGACTTGAAGTAAGGTAACATAAGTAGCAATGAGAAGTTCATATATCAGGTAACAAAACGTATATATATGTGCAACAGAAACATGTATATAGATGTGTAACAGAACATGTATATAGATGTAAACATATAAATGGCTAAACATATCAGGTAGCAATGATAAGTACTATATATCACGTAACAAAACGTATATATATGTGCAACAGAAACATGTATATAGATGTGTAACAGAACATGTATATAGATGTAAACATATAAATGGCTAAACATATCAGGTAGCAATGATAAGTACTATATATCACGTAACAAAACGTATATAGATGTGTAACAGAAACACTAAAATACCATGATGTTGTAACTCTTCAGGTAATATAACCATTTGATTATCGACTTGGACATCTCGAGACATTGAAGATTCCCCCATATCATGATTATGATGTTCGTCAATGACGACCATATATTTGTGATATACTCGACAAATTAAGGTTGAAATTGGGGTTTGAATAATTTTATCTGTGAGAGATTTTGGGAGAAAGATACGTTGATGTATAACTGGTGAGGAAGATACGTAGACAAAGGTTGAAATCACGGTTTGAATAATTTAATAATTGGTAATTTGATTAACTGTGAAATTACAGTTTGCATAATTCCAGCAATATGATTAACTGTGAATAATCTAAAATACCATATATACCCTTTCAATTATACCTTGAATAAAATACATAGAAAATAATTTAATAAATTGTGATTGGTTAATAGATGGTTTTGTATATATATACCTTGTATATATATATATGTATGTATATATATATATATGTATGTATATACATACATATATATATATACTTACATAAATACATACATATATATATATATATATATACGTATATATGTATATATATATACGTATATATTATATAATTAAATATGTCTATACGTTGTATATATAATATAATAAATATTATATATATATATATATATATATATATATATATATAGGCGTAATATATATATATATATATATATAATATTATATATATATTATATATTATATAATATATATATATTTTATTATATATATATATTGTATATAGTATATATTTACTCGTATATATATATATATACAGTATATATTATATATTATATATATATATTATATATTCTATACAACGTATATACAATATATTATTATATATATATTTATAATATATATATAATATATATATTTATATATATATATATATATATATTATATATTATTATATATATATATAATATATATATATATATTCGTATATATATGTATAGATTATATACGTATATATACGTTATATAGGTATTATACGTTTTTATATACTATATATATACGTATATACGTCTTATATATAATATATATATTATAGTATCTATTCTATATAATATTTACGTTATACTATTATATATCTACGTCATATATATATATATTTACGTATTCTATATTTATATATATATACGTATATATTATATATATATACGTATATATATATATTTATATATATATATTATTATATAATAATATATATATATTATGGTATATGTATATTACGTAAAATATATTAAATACGTATATATATATAATATATATATATATATTATATTATTATATATATATATATATATATATATATATATATATATATATACTTTATATATATATCATATATTATATATTTTATATATTTTCTATTATAGGTGAATGGGTCTAGAGAGAACAACCTTATATTCGTAGAAAACCTAGAAAACTAAACTACAAGGTAGTTTTTGCAACCATATCAAAATAGAGGGGTCATAATTGCCAACTTCCCATTTTCATTCATTTCAACTACCAAACACCCCCCGACCTAATCAAACACACACACACACACACACACACACACACACGTGATCAAAAACACACACACAAACAAACACGACTATCAAAACGAAAATCAAATCGCACTAAAACACACTAAAATCAAACACATATCGTAAATAAACCCTAATTCATATCAGATATGGCGAATAAGAAACTTTCAAATCGTAAGGTGTCCCAATTTTGCATATGATCATCAAAAAAATGACGAAAATGATGTTCAGGCATCATAGGGTTGACCTAATTACGGATATCAGAAAAACAATAGTAAGTATTTAATTATAATGTGTTTATTTATTTGTAAGTGAGCCAATTTTGTTAATTGATCAAATCTAAATCAATAATATAATGATTTTTGAATTTTGTGAAAGCTTATCCTTATATCATAATGTATCCTACCAGGTATGGAGCAAAATTGACAAAAAAATGAATGAAAAAAATGTGTTTAGGAAAGTTGCACACTAGGTGTTTGATAAAATGTCTAATTGAGATTTTTTAATTATGACGCACTAATTTGCAGCATATATGTGTATTATTGAATGATATGACATATTAGGGAATATGTGTGTATATTTGCATCATCAGGGTTCACGTTATTATTGTGTGTAAGGTTAGGGCATCTGTTTGTTTGTTTAAGGCATCTGTTCTAATATTGTATTAGGGCTTTAGTATGAATAAGTGCATCAGTGTAAACATTATGTAAACAAGTTTAGTTGATTAGATTACAAGGAATTTTATATATATCAAATTTTAGTTATATTAGAGCATCACGAGATAGATTAATGCATCTTTTGTGTATTATTAGTGCATCATTGGACACATTAAGGCATATGTTTGTATGTTTAGTGTATCCGTTATGTTTACTGCATCATTAGACACATTAGGGAATTTGTTTGTTTTTGTTTGTTTAGGGCATCTATTGTATCTTTAGTGTATCTGTTATGTTTAGTGTATCGTTGGACACATTAGGGCATCTGTTTTTTGTTTAGGGCATCTGTTTATATGTTTATGCATCATTGGACACTTTAGGGAATCTGTTTGTTTATTTAGGGCATCTGTTTGTATGTTTAGTATATCCGCTATGTTTAGTGCATCATTAGACACATTAGGGCATCTGTTTGTTTGTTTATGGCACTTGTTTGTATGTTTAGTGTATCCGTTATGTTTAGTGCATCATTAGACACATTAGGGCATCTGTTTGTTTATTTTGGGCATCTGTTTGTATGTTTACTGTATCCATTTTGTTTAGTGCATCGTTGGACAAATTAGGGCAACTGTTTGTTTGTTTATAGCATCAGTTTGTATGTTTATGCGTCATTTGACACATTCGGGCATCTGTTTGTTTATTTAGGGCATTCACTTATATTTTTAATTTATCCCGTACGTTTAGTACAACATGTCTTTGACGGTGTGTTTCATATAGTTTTACTAGGAATTTCTTTTTGGTAGTTTGGTTTAATAAACGTATCTTTAACCTTTTTAGGATTATGTTGTATTACTTAGATATCTTTTATATATCATAAACATTGTCTCATGATTTACCTTGACACGTAATAGGTTCTTTGCTAGTGGATGCATCATCGATTGATTTTGTCGTATCCATTAGCAAGTCAAGAATATCCTGATGACAAGTTGTTCATGGAATTTTCACGAGTGTCAAAGCCAGGTGGAGAGATAGTTATATCAAACTTTTGCTGATGCCAAGGAAACGATAAAACATCTGATATCTTTATCTTAAAGTAAAATCTTAATGCAATTGAGTTTACTCATCTTGTTTGACGAATTTGCAGACAAAAGCCTCTCTTGAGCATAAACTGCTAGTTGCAGGGTTTTTAGATATACAGGTGGTTCAGATGGCGGAACTTCAATCTTTTAATATTTTGGGGTAAGTTACAATCTCACTGAGTAATGAGTGCCTGCCAAATAGGTTTGTATGTTGGAGCATCTGTAGGCTGCTATGCAGATGCACAAAGTTCATGTCATAGCCTTGAGAACTAAATACATACTTTCCATTTTGCTACATCTATGACTAATTGTCAGCTCTGTCTATAAATTATATAGGAGATGAACTGAATGCAACAATATGTGTAATGCAAGTTGATACGTACTTGATGTTGCTCATTACGAGTTCAAAAACCTTTTTCCATCTTAAAGAATGCAGGTATGTCTTAGTTTGTTTGATTGTTTACAGGGCTGTTATTGCATTAGAAAGGCAACCTAAAAGAGAGAATTAAATTCAAGATTTAGCGGTGGCAAAATAGGCGGGATGGGTAATTGGTCACTGATAGGTCTGGGTTGAAATGGGACATATCAGATTGACCCATACACATTTAATTGCCTTCTTTTTATAAATATTTAATTCGTTAATTATAGTTATGAAGCTATCACATCAAGAGGTATGTTATTTTGGTTGAACGATATAAGAGGCTGTAAATACTTAAAATACAATATGGTTGACTTTCAAATTGATAAGTAGTAGGGGGCCCATTTGTATTTTTAAGGCATTTGTTTGTTTGTTTGTGCATCAATGGACACATTAAGGCATCTATTTGTTTTTTTAGGACATTTTTTGTATGTTTAGTGTATCCGTTATGTTTAGTTCATCATTGGACATATAAGGGCATCTATTTGTTCATTTTTTTGTTTAGGGCATCTGTTTGTATGTTTAGTGTATGTGTTATGTTTAGTGCATCGTTGGACACATTAGGGCATCTGTTTGTTTGTTTAGGGCATTTGTTTGTATGTTCATGCATCACTGGATACATTAGGGTATCTGTTTGTTTATTTAGGGCATCTGTTTGTATGTTTAGTATATCCGTTATGTTTAGTGCATCATTAGACACATTAGGGCATTTGTTTGTTTATTTAGGGCAATTGTTTTATGTTTAGTGTATCTGTTATGTTTAGTGCATCATTGGATACATTAGGGCATCTGTTTGTGTTGTTTAAGACATCTGTTTGTATGTTTAGTGTATTTGTTATGTTTAGTGCATCATTGGACACATTAGGGCATGTGTTTGTTTGTTTAGGGCATCTGTTTATTTGTGTATGCATTATTGGACACATTAGGGCATATGTTTGTTTGTTTAGGGCATCTGTTTTTATGTTTAGTGTATCCGTTATGTTTAGTGCATCATTGGACACATTAGGGCATCTATTTATTTGTTTAGGGCATCCCTGTAATTTCCAGTCATGTATGTTTAATTTCTATCTCAATGCCTAATCAGTCTGGTTGTCAAAAGTGGTGCAAAATTACATAGAAGTTTAATCTCTTGGGGGCTTCTATGTTGTCAACAGGCGTGGCCAGGTGTTACTTGCCATCGTAAATGAGTCAAAAATTGTGCCTTTTATCAGCAAATAAGTAAGCTTCTAACGAAATACTCGAGTATCTGTTTTATGATTAGTGCATCATTGATCATAATAAGGCATTCATTATTACTAATAGTGCATCATCGGAAATACTCGGGTATCTGTTTGTATGATTAGTGCATCAATGAACAAATTAGGGCATCTTTATGTTATGTTTAGTGCATCTGTTTGTATGTTTACTGCATCGCTGGACATATTAGGAGGTTAAAAGAAGGAAAAGGAGGAAATAGGTTTAAGAAACATATCAAATCAGTAAAGTTATGATAGTGGTTCTACAAATGTTGCATACAGGCTTGTTTACTAGTGGTTTGACCGTTTTAAATCTGTCTTAAGCATGTGAAACTTGCTATCACAGGTAAATTTTAAATTACTTAATGGATGTTCTATCTGGATTTGGTTTTATTTTTATAAAAAGTGATTGGTATTATGCATGTTAAAAAGGCACTTGCTGATTAAAGTTGTGTTTGGTTTTGTAGCTAGCATAAAATGGTAGACTCAGAAGATATCTAGCCACTTGTGTGCGATAATGGAACTTGAATGATTAAGGTAATCATTTTAGCATCTCTCTTTCCACATGCACTTACATACACTGGACCTTGCTAATCATGCAATTAGCGTTACTAGGTCAAAAACCTTTTGAATGATGTCGAACCAATGTTTATTATTGTAAAAAGGTGTTTTGTTGGGAGATGATGTCCAATTAGCTGTGTTCCTTGTATATTGTTAGGTCGACTACGTCACCGTTTTAAAACTCTGATTATTCAGTCAGTATAACACTCTCAACTTTTATAGTGTGGTGCAGGTATTGTTCTTGATTCTACCATCCATGATTGAAATGGAAGCAACAAGTATTCATAAAACCACATACAAATTCATCATGAAATCAATTATCCAAATACAATCATCTAACAAGTAAATTATCAAATAATGTGAATGATAATCAGTTTATCCATACAGTTGAATCTGATTAGTGAAACTACAAGTCACAAGTATTAGCAAGTTAACATTATGATCACTTTAATTCTATGCAAGTCCTGATGGAACCAAAAAATGCTCTTGGTATGCAACACAAAAAGTTGTTTTAAATGAACAATGTATATATGATTCATGTCCATTTTTATAGTTTCAATTTCAACTTGTATACATGAATGAGGCTATTATACTTTGGATATCTCAAACGAATCAAATAACTTTTTAGGTGATTTTAGTTTAATACAGTTACAAAATTAGATGAAAGGTGGCCATTATCTTATGTTATGTTAGGTCTGATGTATATTTGTTTTTTAGATATGTCGTGTTGAAGGTATACTCATTGAAGGATTTATTGGAATCGAGTATTATTAGGGCATCAATGAGTATTATTATTAGGGCATCAATGAGTATTGTTAGTGCATCATTAGAATTATTAGGGCATCTGTTTGTTATCCTTTAGGTAGAATTTAAGACAGTTACAAAATTAGATGAAAGGTCGGCATTATCTTGTGTTATGTCAAGTCTGATGTATATTTGATTTTTAGATATGGCGTGTTGAAGGTATACTCATCGAAGGATTTATTGGAATCGAGTATTATTAGGGCATCAATGAGTATTATTATTAGGGCATCAATGAGTATCATTAGTGCATCATTAGAATTATTAGGGCATCTGTTTGCTATCATTTAGGAAGAATTTGAGTTTGCTTGCTGTTAGCATTTAGGATTGTTTAGCCACTATTTATAATATATTGCTATTGTATTATAAACTACTTGTATTGCATATTGCTAT
This sequence comes from Tanacetum coccineum, assembly GCA_026074375.1. Classification (NCBI taxonomy): domain Eukaryota; kingdom Viridiplantae; phylum Streptophyta; class Magnoliopsida; order Asterales; family Asteraceae; genus Tanacetum; species Tanacetum coccineum. Next base: position 10,315 of record BQNB010031413.1, on the reverse strand, counting down.
AAGGACCTTATCCAATATCTCTGGCTTCAGATCAACATTGTCAAATAAATTCCATCCTTATTTGGAAAACAGGATGTATCCATGAGAGGAATTACAGAAACTAGAAGTTGAAGCAAATGAAGTATCTACTATATATCGTCGCCAGTGAGCTGATTTTTATGTATCCAACATCATTTCAGATTCGATGTTGATTTTTTGAAAGACGGGATGTATACTTCATATAATTGTGTATCCAACATCATTTCAGATTCGACGCCAAGACATGTTTGACCTGAGCTGATTTTAGAATCTTTTTTGTAGTTGTTACTGTTTGGGACGGATTAGTAGCGAATAACTTAGGATAAATAATGTTATATGTGTTCATAAAACATTACCTATTACAGGAAACAACTGTGTAAACTTGATATGTGTGTGCCTCTTTGTATATGAGAGTATGGTGCATTAATTTTTGGTAAAATCTACACTGCGAGGGAGTTGTTTTTGGTATCTCGAGCTGATAGATTGGATGTTTATAGCATCTGTTTGGACATATTAGTGCATCCATTTACATGTTTAGAGCATCTGTTTGGACATCTTAGTGCATCCATTCACATGTTTAATATTTAATTAAATCCTTTCTTAATTCCCAAACTACGGGGAACCCAAAACTGAAAATAAATCCTTTATTTTTTCTATGTGATTTGCAAAAATAAGAATGAAAATGAAAAGATGAGAATGCTATAAATCAATGTTTTAAGTTCAAGATTACATTTGCAAACGACCTATCGTATCACATTCGAAAAGACATGCACCAATTAGCTGCTAGAAATTTAAAAAAAGAAAAAAGAAATCAGCTTTTATTGTATACTCAAGTATGATACAAACGGTCACGCAAACTGGAGAAAAGCCAAAAGATATACATTTGCGGGTAACTCCCTTCGCAAACCATTACAAGACTCTACAACAAAAATTCCATTTTTGGTGTGGTTAATAAACTGATCAATATACTTGTAATATAGCAATGTATTAGTCATATTTGTTGCTTTCTCCAGCTCACCAATCTCAGTGTAACAATCAGCTATTTTACCAAATGCTTCTTTTTTTACCGAGTCCTCTCCTTCTCTTCCTGGGATCAAAATAACCATTTTATGGTATTTAACGGCATCTTGATGCTTTCCCTGCCTGTGCAATGTCCTAAAATTTGTAGAACAGAAGTCATATAAGTATTTTCTACCACTATTTTTACTAAATAACAATATAAAGTCTACAAAATTCATTGTAAACGTACCATAACTTCCCTTGAGCGACGAAAACGGAATTTAAAAATAGCTTTGCTATGTAACAATATAAATTCTACACAATTCATATAAGTATTTGCTACTATCTTCGCCAAATCGTAATCTTTCCAAACTTTACATTCCTGCCATCCCTTTCGTATATATGCCTAAACATCATCGCTGTTTGACCTACAGATCCACCGCCTTCTATCGCCACTATCTAGGGGTTCAAAAGTGCCCCCATGTTGTCAACATAAACACATTGGTTTAAATAAATATATGAGCCAATCATTTTCATCCATATTGAATCATTACGCACACACTGGATACCGTGTCCAGGGATATACTGTAGATGAACAAAACCAACACTTTTCTAACCTTATCGCAAGGTCTTACAATGAGCTCGAAATTTTCTACAAAAAGATATAACACACATCTATGTAAGGAAATCAAACATAGATTAAGTCATTAAGCAAAACTAGCAGACTAGTTTGACCTGCTGTTTATTACTTAAGTTTTTAGTTTTAGTTCATTCAACCCAATTACAATGCGAACATAAGAATGAAACTGTCATACAAGTTGAATTTAGATGCATAAAGTTGCTTTATAAATTCAATATTGGATTAGTGATCAATATAGACGGGATCATATAGGCAAAAACAACCATGTGAGAAACAAGGGATGATATCTACTGACACTATTGGAAAATGAAATTATTCTATTCACAGTCTTACTTCTGAAATTTTACTAAAAAAACATTCCCGTCATTTTACATCCAAGCATAGGCAATGACAAAAAAAAGTCATACCTAAATTTCAGTTTCGTTATCTATAACGATTCATAAGCCCATATGTAATAATTAATCATCTAAAAACTAGGGTTACACGATACCACATGCTCAAAGAGGTGATATTGGAGTTTTATGCACTATTCTTAGCGAGTGTTTTTATCCAAATCTAAAATCATCTTACCTAAATTAATTAGGACATCACAGTGTAACTAAAATCTATTCACCAAAATTAAGGCATCACGGTGTAAAATCAGTGCATCGCAGTTATAAAATGGGCAAATGGCACAAAAAGGTACACAACTTAAGAGTCATTTCCAATCAAGGTATCGTACTTTTTTTCTTGCATAAAAAGGCGCCCAACTTATTTTTTTGGCCAATTTGGGTATTTTCGTTAAATATTTCACTATCATTCGTTAAGTTTCACATTTCAAATCCACCGGCCGCTACCACCATCACCAAGCCTCCCACCATCATCACTACCAAGCACCGCCTCTACTACCAACCCTACCCACCATCGCAACTAAAACACTAAGAGTTAATAAATTAATAAAAATACATTTACAAATCATCATGATAATGGCATGAAACTTCAATTCAATACCCACTGCTTATATAACTACATATATGATCTCTGTGAACTCGATATATGGTTATTACATTTTAAATAAGCGGGTAACTAGTTTGAGTATTGTATTATTGTTCTCATCTAACTCTAATTTACTACTAGAATTAATCAAAGTGGTATTTTGTCGGTGTGAACTGTGAAGGATGTAATGCTACAAGCCTACAACAGGTTTCATTCACATTCTTACACGTAATTTTGTATACTATCGATGAACATTCCTTATTAACATAAACCATAATATTCAAAATTCGGAATACCTTTAAACCATAACATAAATAATATTTAACGGATAATCGTTAAATATTTAACGAAAATACCTAAATTAGCAAAACAAGATAAGTTTGATACCATTTTATGCAAGAAAATAAGTACGATACCTTGATTGGAAATGACCATTAAGTTGGATACCTTTTTGTGCCATTTGCCCTTATAAAATCTCATTTAGACATTTTATCAAACACTTGGTGTGCAGTTTTTGTTAACATGTTTCTCGTGTATTTCTTTATCAATTTTGTTTCAAGTAACTATTCTATTCACTTAATCATGTCAATAAACTCTCAAAATCGATACATCTATAAACAAAGATGATGATTACTGAATCAAATATCATAAAAACAAAAACTTAACTCAATATAAACAAAAATTCGTACATGTAAAATAATAACAATCACACATATAATCACACATATAATAATAATCACACATATAATCAGTTACATACCTTAATTTGATCTTGGATTTGTGAAATTATGGTGAGATGATTTTGTGAATCTGGTAACATATCGTGAATCTAATAACAAAACTATAATCGATATAAGTTAGATCGCTTACTTTGATCTTCTATTTGATAAACTATGATGAGATCATTTTGTTTTGATATTCGATATGTTACCAGATAAGAGAGAAAAAAAGGTCGGAGCTGCGGAATGAGATGAGAGAAAGAAAAAAAGAAAAAATGAAAATAAATTAGGCATTATATATGAAAGGTACAAAATTACAAAACAGTACCTTAAAGAATAAAGAAAGGTACAATTAAGTCCTTGTAGTTTGGTGTGAAAAAAGGGAGGGGAAGAAGGCTTGATCTAACGGTTGTGGATATGTTTTCTAGGTTTTCCACCAAGATGAGGTTAACATATATATGGGGCTAACTATGAGTGTATAAATATAATTTAGTGATTGTACGCTACCTCAACGATGACATGGCACACACAATTCTATAAGTTTTAATAATTTTCGAAATTATTATAGCTAGCATTAAATATATGAGGCTAACTATGAGTGTATAAATATGATTTAGTGATTGTACGTCACCTCAACGATGACATGGCACACACAATTCTAAAAATTTTAATAATTTTTGAAATTATTATAGCTAGCATTAAATTTTGGAATTTTTTAAAAATATTGAACATGACAAGGTTTGAATTTGTGACCTATGGATAAGATGGAAGGAGGTTAACCAATTGAGCTAAGCTACCATTTATGTTTTACTATCCAAAACATTAATAATAAGTAGTATTGATGTCGATTCATTTAAAAATATATCAAGATATACTCCCTAATTATATTTCATATTAATCTAAATCTTTTAAGAATATATCAAGATATACTCCCTAATTATATTTGACATGTTCATCCAAATCTATACATATCTAACTTTTTATTTTATATAAGTTGTAATGTGAAGAGCACGCATATGGTATTCTAATATTCATGCATCTACCAATTTTGTTGATATTTCAAAGCCTGCACATGAAACTGATGCATCGATGTTGGATGCGTCCTAAATATTGACTTTCACAAGATAACCGAATAAAGTATTTATATCAATGAATCTAAACTTTTTCATATTCTGAGATCGATATGCATCCACTCCGTTGTCGAGCCTTAGATGTAATCCCGATCATCTATCCGAAGTGTCAACCATGAACGTTCATAGTCTCTTCAAGTTTTGTGATTGATGATATTATGTAAAAAAACCATATATTAAATAATCTTGACTCATAAATATCTATATTCTCCACGAAGTTTTATGTCGCATCACTCACAATTCGAAGTTTTGTGGTTTATCCTATTAGTAGTCACCTTTAGATAGAATAGTTCCAGTACCATTCATGAATTAATTTTTTTTTGCCACTAATGATTAATTGTTATGTAATGATTCATCATTCATGGTAAGTTTTATTTATTTATTTACATCTATCACATGTATATTTTTTTCATTCATTTATATCTTCACATATATCCTTAAATATTACTCGTAATATCATTCATTCTTATCTTGACAAACGTATTCATCATTGTTATTGTTATTCATCATGAACCCTAATATCATTCGTATTCATCATTCTATGCATGTTGTCTATAAAAAGGTATTTTCATTCCTGTGTTATAACTCACGTTATTTAGTGCTACATGGTACTAAACCATCTTTTTATCACCCGAATCGTATTTGCATTTGTTTTTTTAGCAGATCAAGGATGTTCTTCTTCGAATATGAACGACGTAAGGTTTGATTTTTTTGGTAGTGTTTTAATTATATTTTAATTTTAGGTTAGGTTTTGTTATTGTTTAATCCGTAACATGTATCTATCAGATCAAGGCTCTTCTTCAAATACAAATGACATACAGTTTGATTATTATTATTAGTGACGTTTGATTTCTATTAATTGTTAGGATAGGTTTCTGTCTTTATATGATGAATAATTTGTAAATTTATATTTTTGAAAAACTACTATTAATAATTAATAGTAGTACACAACGTATGACTTGCTTTTCATATGCTTCAAATCTCTGTTTGATCAGGTTTGACATGATCAACCAATGCTATATCATTAAGCTCGCAACAACGCCAATCGAAAAAAATATATATAAGAAGGAGAACAATTGCAGAGGAATATTAGTTTGGAATTCCTTTCTTTTGTATTTGGAATGGTGAGAGGTTCTATTATCTACATTACATGTTTGCAAGAACCAAAGTTGATGGCAATAGAAAAACTGATGTTGATATCTTTTCGATCACTGTCAGACCAAATCATGGTAAGTAGATTCTTCCTCTATCTCTCAAAGTAATTTATATTGCATGGTTATTTTGGTGCAAGTTACCTCTTTGTTGTCAATGGTTCTAATCTTTAATTATCAGGACTCTAAAACTAAATTATAGCTGATTAAACTAAAGGATTTAGTGAATGCCTAATTTGTTGCAGCAATTGCAAGTGAGAAGGCTCCCTAAATTGAAAAAAAACACAGGAGGCGAATCTCAATGTAAGGCATCATGCGAAGTTTATTATTTTATTTTGTTTTAAATTGCTATAAGATAAGCTAGAGTTAATAGATTGGACATATAAACATGCATCAGCTACATTGTGAAATCAAAAAAAGATAAAATCTCACAGGAAGTATGACCACTTGGTATGCTCTTATGATCATCATACTAAAAGTTTAGAATGCTTTGCAGTGTCGTTTGCTGGTCTTATTTTTTTAGCATTGTACTTAGCTGGAAAAATTAAAGTGTTTGATCGTCAGGGCCATGTGGCAAAACTGTAAATTATTCGTAAATCCTAGATTTATGCTTATTCGTATGGACAAGGTTGTGAATCATTATAAGACCATATGCGTATATTTGATTATGACATGGCATATTTTTATTGCTTGGACTTTTGGTTAGATTACACTCATGTTCTGAGATGGAATTATTGTCCCCATTATATACAGTTGATTTTATTTGTAGGCCACGTGATTATGATCCTATTACACGTTTTGAGATTAAGAATGGTGACTAGGTAAGTCTTCGCAACTGAATTATGCATTACTTTATAGAGTTACTAAAAGGGGTATGTTTTCATTCTACGGCTTCAGTTTGTTAAACATACACCCATCGTAACCGATTTGTGATGAGACATGAATAACAAGCAAAATCGTGTCAAAAATGAAAAACAACCTGTTACTTGCTTTTGTAAGACACGTTATTAGCACCAAAAGAAGGAAGTTATCTTCTAACACGCAGCCACAAGAATCTTTTGCTGTTAAACGACACTGAACCCTCACAAGTACGAGATTATCATTAAATGTACCATTACAAGTATATGTTTCTGCACTTTATAGCAAAAGTTTTATGAACCGAACCCCTCGTCGGGTTAAAAAAATAAAACTGTAATTACACGATATTAAGCAGACCAAAACATACCAACCCGGACCTATCAAAACACTTTAATATTGAACGGACAAAAATACACCCACCCAGAAATAACTGAACAATTTAGATCCGTTCAGCCTAATTGGACATTCGTAGTTATTAAGCCAAACTCACAAACAAATTTCTGAAGCGAACCCGCCCGTCGGGCGGGTTATGTAATTAGTATATATATATATATATATACATATATATATACATATATATACATATATATATATGTATATATATATACATATATA
>BQNB010031412.1:0-54008 GCA_026074375.1 Tanacetum coccineum | reverse complement strand
CGTGTCGGTTGTTGTTTAGGTGGCATAGGTGGTTTCGATTTGTGTTTTGTGGGTGCTGTGTTATTTTATATGCCATTTTATATGAGATCTTACGGGTGTTTCTGAATTGGTATTGTTTTTGTCGATGGTGTTTTGTATATGTTGAAATGATGCTCGCTTGAAACTTAACACCACCACTCCGAAGTAAATAACACAAACTGCAGATTTGAATGATGTAAAGGTGGTTTGGTCCTTAGTGCTTTTTGGAGGCCATTGATCTTTCGAAAGTAGTGAGTACATCTAGCATTATGTGTAAGATGCAAGTTTTGTTGGCTTCTGACTTTTTTCTCATTCACTATTTTTTATGTTTTGAATATCTAAAGTGATGATGTTTATATTTAGTATCCTTTTTTGTTTGTCAAGTACTTTGTTGTTGATGATGTTCTAAAGTTGATAAGTGTTGATAATATTTAGTATACTATTGTTGTTGATGATGATGGATTATGATTTAAAACGAATACTTTTGTTTGCTTTCATTGTTACATTGTAAAAGTGTGGCCAAATATAAGTGTGTTAATGAGTTTTGTAGTTGGACTTGGGAATGGGAGTGTTATAGTTCAGAGTGATACGGGTTCTTATTTTTTGAAAGTGACACGAAAGCCAATCCAATTAAAAAACAGATTATAGGGTTTGGGTGATTCGATTTGGTTATGTTAGGTCGGGTGATCCGGCCTCCGGGTCATCGGGTTTAAACATCAACATATTAGATTTACTAAAATGAAATGGTAACTTCACTTCATGAAAAATACATGTTGATGAAACTTAAAATGAACAAGTGATGAAGATTTGCTAACTTTTGTACATGGTTTCCAGCATTCATCATATTCATCGTTGCATTATCTGTGATTTATATAAATTCCGTTAGATATAAGAAAGTATACATAAGTTGCAGCAGCGATTGCGATAATTAAAGACGCCTAAATTCATTCATTGGATACTGTGATACTAAAATATTAATAATTAAATATGTAACCAGCCTAAAACTCAAAAACTACAATATACTTTTGTTTAAGAACCCCTTAAATGTCTTCTCGGCATTACTGGGTGGTTAGAAATAGATAACTAAAAGACAATCCCTTTATTGTCGTGGTCTATTTGATCAAATCTTTAATGGTGATTCAGCCTACAAAATTATTCATCTTTCTTAAACAAACATATTTGCATAATCTCTAATCAGGTTAGGTGTATCTATTTGCAACAGTTAAATATCATATCATAGTTTGTATCTTATAAAAGAGTCTAATGTATCATAATCAAATGTTAGAATTTAGTTAGAGGACCTCACAAATAAGGTTAACTGTAACCCCTTCTCCAACTAACCAAAATTTGGTGGACTACATATAAGGAATCACAAGATACTAATGATAAAATATCAGCTCGCTAAACTTATAACCACCAATTTAATATTGAAATTTAAATAATAAAAGTACTAACCATTTTACACTGATAGTAATAGTAATTCAAACGTTCTATTTTTGAATAACATATTTCTTACTACTCTATAAAGTATTTGAAACACTGTAAATAAGAAAGAATTAAAATGAAAAATACTTGTTCGTCAAAAAAAATAGTCACCGGGTACCCGTCGCCGCATTGCGCGGGTACCCGGCTAGTTAATTCTAAAGTACAAGTGGTAAATTAGACAGGTTAATAAATCTTTGTTGATAAAGCGATCACTCTTTTGCAAAATTTCAATGGGTAAAATGGTAATATGTTCATGCTTCTTATTAAAACGTGACAGTTTGTTTCATTAATTTCGTAATAATGTGTTTACCCAAAATCTTGGAAAAAGATTGCATATTAACTCACTAGTATTATCACACTATTTTTTTTTAATGACGGATATATTAGAAAAGACTAACAAGGAGCTAGAGCTTACAGAAATACAAGATGAGGATTTTTAAGCCAATCTATCCAACTAAAAGATGTATTACTTCTGTACCTACACCAATAAAAAGAACTTGATACAATATCCTTAAACAAAGATGCCTTGGAAGGAGGATTCAATCCGAAAATACTCTTATTGCGAAAGTTCCAAATAGACCACCACAAGGGCATAAGATAGATTCAATATCCATACCTCGCCTTGAAATATTCAACCTAGTAGGTAAGCAATCCAATCTAACTTTCCATGCATGAACATTAGTTTTAATGGGCACTACGTTAGACCATAGAGTCTTGGTAGAAACATTAGGCAACCAACGATCATCGATCATTTTCCTGACAGAAGCAACAGAAAAATCACCTAATCCTTCTTTCGACCATACCCACCTGTCTCTCATCTCGACTTGAACAAAGCCCTCCAATCTAGTCACTAGATCAGTGAATTGGCTATGTTCAATACCACCCTGAGGATTGCGGCGAAAAGAAAAGGCCAGATTGACATGCGACATCTTCTCCGAGACAGTAATGTTTTTTGCAGGATTCTAAGGCATATAACCTGGGATAAAGAGATTTAAAATCAGTTTTACCCCTTCCAAGTATCCTCCTAAAAGGAAGTTTCAGACCCGTTACCCATCTTTTTATGAATAAAACCACATAGATCCAAGCCTTGATTCTGAAGATACGATGTCTCGCGTACGATGTCTAACCAGATGGAAATATGACTTTGTTTAACAATCTGATGCAATTTTCCATCTTCTCCGTGGATACCCCTAATAACCTTCGCCCATAGAGATGATCTTTGAGTTTTAAAACGCCATATCCACTTGAATACTAAAGCTCTATTCAACGCATACAAACTCGACACACCTAAACCTTCTTTCTTTTTGGAGGCCATAATCTTATTCCATTTAACTCAAACCGGCTTCTTGTCCTTATGGTCAATACCATTGAAAAAATGAGATATGATAGATTCCATTCTACGAAGAACTTGCATGGGAGCTTTGAATAATGATAAATGGTGAATAGGAATTGTACCTAAGACCGATTTTAAGAGAGTTAAACGGCCCCCAATCGATAATGTCTTCATCTTCCATTTAGATAAACGCGTAGTAAGGTGATTAATAATGTCATTCCAATATTGAGTACGAGACATAAGGTCACCAACCTTCGACCCTAAATAAAAGAATGGAGCTTTAAGCCTCGTGCATCCAATCTTGTTAGCTTCCTGATCAATGATCTCGTTAGCCACAGATATCCCCATTAGTTTACTTTTAGTCATATTGATATGAAGCCCCAAAGCACGATAAAAACATTCCAACACCTGTATGATAGTATCAATATTCGAGCTGCTCCATTGACCCATGAAAACTGATTTGGATTTCCTAATTTTATCACACTAGTTAGTATGGTCCGTAATTGTTTTACAAAAATACGAAAGATTAAAGACACTTATTATATAGCTCCATAATTTTATTAGGACATGTGCTTAATAAAACTTCTTTATAAACTGATCAAATTTGAACCACAGCACAATTTTGTAGTCTTCTCGATATTAATTATATACGAGCATAAAAATACATAAATGTTTACATTAGATACTCGTATGACTTATCGTTAAAATGAGATGTCATTACTTTTACTTGGCCATTTGGTTTATCAGCTAGATGGATGTTAAAAAAGGATGATAGTAACGAGTATATTAGTTGTATTGGAACCAAAAAACTTAGTTGTTGGTATTTACTTCCGAAAAACTCATAGGCTCATTTAAGAGATTTTGTGGATAAAAGGTCAAGGGTTTCAGTCTCGGCTCTTGCCTACTCCAGTTGGTGTTTCACTGGGCATGAGAGTTGTCGGAGCTATTCCTTGTAGGGTGGACAACGGTGTTGGAATGTGGTAGTTGGATTAGCACATTACGACTAGAAATGTGTGAACCTATTGGGGGCACACACGTTAAACACATAAAATGCATTTTTAACTTCACGTTACGTTTCTATTTGTAAACCAAAAGGACTAAAATGGAAAGACACGAAACTCTATGGACCCTTGTGATTGTGGCCGGCCATAGAGTATTCTAGAGAGTGTCTAGATACATTTTAATGAGATAAGGAGGAAAGTAAGAGTTGTGATAAGGGTAAAAGTTTGTTTCCCATACTTATCATGATTAGGGTTTGGAAACTATAAATACCCCTCACCCTAAGTTATGTACACGACATACACAACTCATAAACTCTCCCAAAACAGTTTCGGTTCTCCTTATTTTCTTCACAGTCGAGTACAAAAACCCTAAGTGAGGGTTCTCTGATTTTCGGTTCTTCTTTCCACCTACTGCCCTAATTCGGTAATCCCTTGTAAGGGATTTTCGAGTGTGATTTGATCCCACATCTTCTACATCAGGTTAAGGTCTTTGGTTTATAGGTTGTTAAGGTATGACAACAGTTTGAAACGGCAGGGTTTTGTTTTATTGATTTTCGGTTCATATAAGCCTATTTCGGTTGGACCAATTTCGATAAAACCCTAGATCTATAACCTGAAATTCGGTATAGCATCTTTGAGTGGTTTTGGTACTTGATTCTGGTTATATTGTGTTACAAAGGTTGTTTGGGATACACGTGTAGTTGGACTAGCATCCGGACGCATTTGTTGGACGTGTTTGTGTGAGCATTCCATAGAGGTGGAAACTTATCCACTAGTTTCGGAAGCATTTTCTAGATCTCGTTTTCTTTCATTTGCGGTGGACTTCAAGGGTTAGTTTTCTATTTACCCTTTTGTTTATTTATTGTGTGTTAACTATATGAACCAAACTAGATCCATATCCACTGCGTACTTGTAGTTGTTAATGGTTAACAGTTATTTATATTCCAACAGTGGCATCACGAGCCAACTCGTTTGGTGTTTTTGGGTTACACACATTATTAAACACGCTAGGGCTGCATGAAATCTGATTTATTTATTGTTTTATTAGAAAATTATGGCAACGACATGCAATCCTTGCCATAGATAATGAATAAACACCTAGAATCAACACTAACGATTATGATAAAAAGAAGAATAGATTAAAATTAAATGTTAATTAAGCTGCCATGTTATTCTATTCTTGATTTATCTCGGCCTTAAGACTCACGCAATCATGCTATATAATGGATGTGGCGATCTAGGTACTTTTGCAGAAAACCTAGTGAGAGTCTTTTGGTTCTCTAATTGAGGAAGACTCTTATGAGAACTCGAGGCATTATGTAAATTATTGCTTTCAATATAAGAGTCTGTTTTCACTTCTACTCCAATTTTCTGTCTGTTTTAATTGCTTATATGAGATATGTCATGTGATGCTCAATATTTGCAATATAGACTTTATGAAACTCTTAAAAAAATCGGACTTATACTTATAGAGAAATTTGGAATGAACATGTCTAATATTAACACACATAAGCATACTCTTTGTGACCAATTATGTGTTATTTGTAAAACGGGGGTTTTTGGACAAATTTAATATGGACATTAAAATATGAAATTTTATTTCTTGTATAATTTTAGTTTTTATCTGCGCAGTATGGGGATGAATTGATCTTTAATCTTCTCCTGCCCCACTACATGCTTCGGCATATGAGGGAATTATTAGAATTACTTGTGTCTTCGGATACAAGTAGGAGTACAATATAGGGTTTGATCAAATTGTAATCCTACCATATTGGAAACTATAAAACTAATGTTAAATTAACATATAGTAGCATCATTAGTCAATTGGAAATACGGCTCACCCATCATAGACAAACTACAAGAGAAGTTTAAGGCGGGTTTAGCTAAGGCTACCCAAAAGAAGTCAGGTTTTTAATACGCTTCGCGCTAAGCTTCGCGCTGACCTGTTTCTCCGCTTCTTTGTGCGTCCAAATGGAGCTACCGAGAACATTTGACAAAATGTTTGACTTGCCAAATAGGTTATCAAATTTGCTTTCTTAACTTTGTGCTACAGTTGTTTTGCAGATTTTTGTACACGATTTTTGTCATAATATTTTGTAAAATTTTATTGTGGTATTACCCCTAGTTGGTAAGTTTTAAGTCTATGCCAGCCAAATGAAGAACAAGTGCATTTGGATTGTCTTCTCTGGTCAGACCTCAGGGCCTTTCCAACCCATGGCGAATTTTTTCCATTGGTCAGACCTTTGTCAATTTTCGCACGTTCTCTTTTGGTCGACTTAAATCGAGTTACCTGGTCAGACCTCGGACCCGAGGCATAAGTTGAGACAAAATATTCTTTTGACAGTACTATATGAGTTATATTGTCATCAGTATTCCTGAAACTATGGTTGCATTTATATGCAATTAACGATCGTCGCTTACCTCTTGCCCTACTTGTTTTCTCAACTGGTTGACCACATGGTTTAATAAGTGGGAGGTCAAAGTTGAATCTTAGTCTTATTAGTTAATTAATTGGGTTGTTAATTCTTTTAAGAATTTATTTATCGAAATATACTAAATTTGAACCTTTATGTTCTGTTTAATTGTGTTATGGCTACATTATTCGTTACGAAAGTTTGTTTTCACTAATGAAAGACAACATATGTCTCTTTTCCTTGGTAAGAATGAGTGAGACTTATCTCCTTTCTCTTCTCATTGGTTGAACATAGTATAAGATAGGGGTTATAATTGTAGTTTATCAATTATATTTAAACTCACTTTCAATTCTTTTACATTACCCTTTTTCGGTTGGTGAAAATTTTGAAAGTTTAAAGATTTGTGGAATAGTGAACTATGGTGTCTATCAGATACCAAATTTTTGCCATGCTGGCACTTGTACGATGTTTGTGGTTTTCCGCTCATGAGTTTTGGGAAAATTTGCGATGCTGGGTCTGCGTTTGGTGGGTATTGTGTGGGTCTCGTTGCAGGACGTTCGTGGGCAAGTCGAGGGTCACCAGACGTTATTCCTAAGTGCGTGGGGGGCGTGGGTGTATGTATGTTGGGGATTGTGGTGTTTTTTGGCTTTTTATCATATAATGGGGGCTTTTGGTTTTCTTTTAGGTTTACTGGGACTGGCAGTTTTATTGGGGCTTATGGGTATGGGGGAGTAGTGTGGTGGGAGTGGGACACGCTGAGCGAATGTTGGGAGCGGTGGGTGTTCCAGGATGTAGTACGATGGTATTGTAACTGCGTATGGGGTAGGGGTGGCTGGCAGTTTTGTGGCTAGGGAATAGGTATTCTTTACTGTGGGTTTTTGTGGTGGTAGGTGGTTTTGTGAGTTTGTTGGTGTTTGAGAAATGGAGAGGTTGGTGGGGGAGGGGAAGTCTGGGGGGTGGGTGTGTGGTGGGGGTTGTTGTGGGGGGGTGGTAGGGTTGTGGGACGGTGGGGGGGGGGGGATAAAGTTCACAACTCTTGTGGGTGTGTCAATTTGCAATTGGCGTTGTGGTGGGCGAGTTTTAGACAAGTTTTGAGGGGAGTTGCACGGGCGTGGGGCCTGGTGTTAGCGGGGGATAGGTGCAGGGTTATGGGAGGTGCTGTCGGGAGGGCAGGGGGGGCTGTTTAGGTATTTTGTGATGGATGGATCGGTGTCTAGAGTCTAGCGACGGGCGGGAGCTGGGGTAGGGTGGGGTACTTTGGGGGCTGTGGCTACTGGGCGTCGAGGCAACAATAGATGCAGATATGGGTGGGCAGAGGAGCGGGGGCTGAGGGGAAATTGGGATAAGCGTGGGTGCTGTGGAGTAGTTGAGGCTCGGGGAAGGTGGGGTGGGGGTGGGCGGGGCGCAGTGACGGAGGGTTGGTAGAGTGGAGGGTTGAGAGGGGGGCGGGGGGAGGGCGGGGTGCGGGGGGGGGAGCACCTGTGGTTGGGTACGCGAGAGCCTGGCGGGGTTATTCTTATTTGACGGGTATTTTTTTTTCTTTTATTTTTGCTTTTGGTGTTGGGCTGTGGTCGGGACCGTGATTCACATAAAGCACGTTGAACATCTCATTTGGGGCGTATTAGGTTTCGAGGTATGATCTAGTTTAAAGATAGGTTTGGGTATTGTTGGCATTATGTGTTATTTGGTTGTTGTTTATGGGTGGTTTTTGCTGGATGTGTGCGGCAGCGGGTGGGAGTGTGTTGATGACGTTAAAGTCGGAGGGGGGGGGGGGAGAGGGAAAGTGTTTCGGGTGCAGTTGCTGTTTGATTGTTGTTATGATTATATCGACAGGGGGGGGTTGGTTTTTA
Organism: Tanacetum coccineum; assembly: GCA_026074375.1. Lineage (NCBI taxonomy): Eukaryota > Viridiplantae > Streptophyta > Magnoliopsida > Asterales > Asteraceae > Tanacetum > Tanacetum coccineum. The sequence goes on along the minus strand of BQNB010031412.1, from coordinate 45,907 downwards.
AGGGTTACGGGGGGGGCAGGGGTTATGAGTCAGCATATTAGGGGGTTGTCGCTTTGACACTCAGTTTTTGAGGGTGGTTTACTAAGAAATGTAGATAATTGGCGGGGGGGTTCTGGTGGGGGGGGATTTGTTCGTATCTTTAGATTATGTTTGTCCCCGTACAAAAAGGTTATTAGTGGGAGGGTTGAATGTCTCTGAGAGGTAAAAAGGGAAAGGGGGTGTGAGTATAAAGGGGATTCTAGAATATTAGGGGAAATGAGATATTGATATGTTAGATATTTTGTTTCTGGGGGGTTATTTAGTGGTTGTTTTTCATTGTAGATGGGGGTTTGAGAACGGGGATTCGTGGTTATAAGGAGGCTTATTTACGGTGTGACTTACTTGGTCGCCTGTGGTGTTTGGGGTTGCCGCGGGTCAGCATTGGGGGTTGGGGGTAGGGGTTTTTGGTGGGGGGTTGGGGGGGCGGGGTGGGGTTTGTTTTAAACTACTCTTGTTTTTTTTAATAACGTTTTTGAGTAGGGTAGCGAGAAGGTGAAAAGGAGTTAGGCGAGCGGCGGTTTCATATATAATTTGTGGTAGGGGGGCGGGGAGTGGGAAGAAAGTGTATGAGGGGGGGGGGGAGGAGGTTAGGTCGTTTTGGGGGACATGGGGAATAGTGGTTGTTGAGTGGTTTGTTGTGTCACGGCTTAGATGGGTAGTGCTTTGGTGGGGTGGATTGGTGGTTGAGGGGGGGGTGAGGTAATTCTGAAGTGGAGGGTGGTGGGGAGGGTTGGTGTGGTTGGTGGTTTTGAGTTTATGGTGGTTAGGGTTAGACGGTTTGGGACGTGGTTAGAAGTGCTGGGGGGGGCAGGGGGCGACTGGTTTGGTAAGAGGTGAGGGGTGGGGGTGTTGGTGTGTGCTGGGGGGAGGGGGTTCGTATTGTTGGTGTTTGGATCGGGGGTTTGGGCGACTCAATGGTAGAGATCTTTGGTGAGCGTGAACAGATATTTGTTAGGGGGGGGCTGGGGTTATAGGTTCGTGGATTACTGGTTCTGGGTGTAGGGACGGGAGGGCGGGTGTTCTAGTGTTGACTCAGCTTGCGGAAGGGGTGTGGTTCAGGAATAGTATGTGTTCGGGATGTCGGGGTCTGGTTTTATTTTTGGTTTTATTTATGAGTATCAATTGGTTAAAACAAGAGCTATGAATTCATTCTGATTAGGGGGTTGGCGCGTTATGTCCTTCTTGTCTGAACATACCTGATTTTCTATGAACATGGAGTTAAATTAAGGGGTTAGTTGTAGTTAGTTAATGTTAATTGTATGTTTTTGGACTGTACTTTTTATGTTTGTAGACCAGGTGTTGCTGTGCTCTTTGGTTGTGTTGTTTATACTGTGGTGTGTATTCAATTTTGGTATCTATCCTCGGACCCTATGACACTATAGTGGGTGGTATAGGAGTTTCATAATCGATCTGTATCGTTCGGCCATTGGGTGGTTAAGGTTGGTGTGTTGGTTGGTGTGGGTTGGTTTAGGGGGTATTGGGTAATTATTGGGTTAAACTTTATGTTTTGCATTCGTTGGCGGGTTGGTATGGGAGGTTTGGTGGGGGGGGGGGTTGGAGGGGTGGGGACCATTAGTGGTAGGGATTGGTTGGATGGCTGTTGGGTGATATATGAGGGGATTTTGGTATTGTGAAGTATTATTTTGGTGTGGGTGGGGAATTGTGTTGGTTGTTAGGGATGAGTAGGTTGTATGGGGGGTTGGGCTTATAGTGTTTTTGTTTTAAGGTTGGGCGTAAAAGAGGCATCTCAAAGTCCTTGTCGATTTGATTGGTCCAACACGAGGAGGGGTGGGCGTTGGGGGGGGGTGGGGGTTTGGGGGGTGGGGTGGGGGGGGCTGGGGGGGGGGGGGGGGGTGGGGTTTCTTTTGGTGGGGGGGGGGGGGGGTGGTGGGGGGGGGGGGGGTGGTTGGTTGGGGTTATTTTAGTGTAGAGTGTGGGGATGTGGGGGTGGTAGGGCGTGGTTGGTAGTTAAGGTATGGGCGGGCACGGAGGGGCCCGGAGTAAGCACTATTAGCGATAGTTTGGGGTGAATGTGGTCGGGTCGGTTGTTGTGGCCAGGGGGTGTATAGCTAGTGTAGTGGGGGGCATTACAGGGTTTTTGGGCTGGATGGTTGCTCTGGTGAGTGGGTATGAATTGTGGGATATTTGATATATGAATAAGTTAAGTCTTTTAATGTAAGTTAGTGTTGGGGATATTGTGTTAATATCTGTTTTATAAAAACTTATTATTATACATGCATAAACTTAAGAGAGGAAGAAGTCGTTGTTATTTTTAAAATGTGTATTTTGTTTTTTGGTTTCTGCTCGTTTTTGGGTCTCCATTTTAAGAAATTTATTGTTTGTTGCTTAAATTCTTTAGTGTTTTAGAGAGTAGTATCGTGGGGTTTAATAGTAAGTGGGAGTCCTTGCTGGTGCACATGCCAATGCTTGGCTGCCAGCAGTAGCCATCGAGCGAGCTATTAGGTGCACTGCTGCAGAGTTAGATCGGGTTAGATTTGCTTGAGGTACATATTGACTGAACCTTCGGGATGTCTTACTTGGTGTGGGAGGGGGGCACAAGGATGCTTATTTGGTTTCAAATGTTGTGATGTTAGGTGGTTTGTTATTGTTTCTTGTTGGTAGGATCTTGGATTTTGGGGTGTTTGGGATACCCATAGTTGGGTAAAATTGGATCCCGTTCATTCTTTAATATACGTTGGGGGGTTGAAGGAGGGATTGTAAGGATGCCTTCATCAATAGAGAGTGAAATTTTTTATAATACTATGATGCTGGAGGAATGAGGAGGTAGACAATTATATTTAAATGGAATTGGGTTTAATGGAATAGGAAAAGGTAGGAGAATAAGGAAAAACGGTAAGAAATAATAATTAAGGGGGTTAGTAGGTATGTCTTAATAAATCTGTTATACTTATAAAGATTTATTGACGATTATAACATCTTGGATGATGGAATAATTAATCTTTAGAACTTAATGAATGGATAATGATGTTAGTCCTTTTAAATGCTTATTCTACTTTGTGTTGTTGGTTTTGGGGTGGTTTGTGTTGGAGTGGGCACTGGACTAATTACATGTGTATTAAGTCTAGGTGTGGTCGGGGAGTTTGTTTTAAGGGTTGTGTACGTGGCTTAGTGTAGGGGGGGGATTGGGATGGTTTTATGATGAGTATGTGTATGAAGCTGGTGGTACTAGTGGGGTTTTCTGGTTGAAGGTCGGTCGTGGTGGGGTGGTGGAATTGTGGGGGGGGGGGGGGGTTGCTGTTCTCTTGCTAGTGTGTAGGCGTCGTGGTGGGGTTAGCGTGGTAGTTGGTCTAGAGGGTTTGTTTGGTTGGGGGATGTGGAGGTTTGGTGTTTTGGTGTTTGTATATGAGTTCTATGGGGCTGTCTGTTTGGTCTGTGGGCGGGATATTCGGATTCGGTTTTTTGTGGGGTTGGCGAATTTAAGTTGCATGTTAGTGGCCGGTTTTGTGGACTGTGCTGAGGAGATGAGTAGTAAATCAAAATAGGGTTTATTTATGTGAGTACCGTATTTGTTTTTTCTTTGACAACTAAGTTTTAATAAACTCGTTTTCTTTAATGAGTGTCCTTTTATTGCCTTGCGACGTGTTATACGACGGTGTTTTTACGGACGGTTTTTGTGTAATCAAAAGGTTTTATGAGTTTTTTTTCTTTAAATAATTTGATAAAAGTATACAAGATAATTTGAATCCATAGTGGGGATTAGATCTGCATCTAGGATAAGCCGAGGAAGCCGAGATATTTAGTTGATAAATACAATATGGTATTTTCCTAATTAAAATTAAAGATACTGTTGCTGTACAGCTGACATCAAGTGGGAGAAGGAAGGTAAGGCTTAAGATGGGACGGGATGACAGAGCATTATGTTTTTTCCTTAAAATTCATATGTTATGTAACATATTGAAGGTATCATACTATCTAAGCTAGATGTTAATTCTTGAGGTTGAAATGAAACTCACCTTGGGAAATTTTAGGAAAATAAAACAAACCACCTTTCCTTTGGAATAATATAAGAATAATAAATGATTTAATGTAATAAACATTTTGCGGAAAATTAAGTTCCCTTAACACAATGCAATATATCATTGAAGCAAGTCTTAAATGATATATTTCACTTGAGATAATTTAATACATGGATGAAAACCTTGTGTTTTTAACTAAGGATTCATCATGTATATATTATATTGTGTATAAGACTGGTTTTACTTTTGCACAAGAACAGCATTGAGCTAACAAACAAAGTATCTAATTGAGAGTGTTTAGCATGACTGATATTAACAGTATCTAATTGAGGTGATTTTAGATGTACTGTTTTAAATCAAATGATGTACGTATTGTATAAGGCATAGTGTTTTGTTGGTGTACACTCGCATCTAGGGAATAATCAATCCTAGTGTTAATTTAAAGTGAATTTCCTCCTTTTATGATAAATCTACTAACTAGATATGCTCATATTAGGGTATAGTTGCAATACACATTAAAGAATGAGGATACTTTATATTTTAAGAAACTATAAAGACTGTCTGAGATAAGTATGTAGTTGGACTACAAATACCTCGGTTATTAAGGTATTATTGTCACATTTCCATACTATGATTCTTGCAATAGTATGCAAATATACATACGACACTCATCATAGCGTTCAAATTCTTCACAAATTTGTGAATTTGAAACAAGTATTCAGAAAGTTTACTCAGATAACTATTTAGCTGTCTTGTAAAGAAAAGTTCGAGATGTTGTGATACATACTTGGACTTCATACTTGCTAATTTGTTTCATTGCATATATTGTTTTTAGTATTTGGATAATTGAGATTGTAAGACAATTTTTACTTTCTGATGAATAAAGATACGTGGTATTTGTTATTCATACATATAATAATTGTTATCCTATATTTACATGTTTAATCTTTGAATAATTTTATTATTCTAAATATGTTCATTGTCGGTTACAGTAGGGAATATTGTTACACAAGACAAATGTGAGTGTTGGTTATATTCTTTGAATATATGGATGGTTCCCGCCAAACTCATATGTTATTTACATGGGATGCATATTGGACACCCCAACCTTCGAATATATACTTTTGGATCCTTTAGTCATGAGTAAAATATCGAAAAATGGTTAGTTAAGTCATCCTTAGACTTGAGAATACAAACAAGTTTTGGTATGTGTGGAAATCACTTTTTAATTCTAAGTCAAACGCTAACCTGAAAATGGTAGTTATAAAGGCTATTATTGGAAGTGATGTGAAGCAGCATTCACAACACTTGTATTCAACAAAGAATTTGTTCCTCTACTTGATGTGCAGTATGATACCATTGGCGCCTCTCTAGAAATAATCAGATAATTGTGTGGCCGCACCCAAAGGGTAATGCAAGATGATTCTTGATTACATTTGGTATATCTGTATTAAGTTCTATAACGAGAATCTAAATGGTTAAACTATATGGAATGAGTTAGGATCCATATCCATGGTTTAACGGTATCTGAACAAATGAATTATTATAGCAAGAGATACATAACCATGCTATTGAGAATGTTTTTGAAACTTAATCTCAGACATTTCTAGTTTAAGAATGTGAGTGTTGCTAGACGTTTCCGTCGTTAGTATATGTGCTGTCTGCTACTCCAACTCCCAAGTGGGAGCTGTTGGAATGTGGTAGTTAGATTAGCACATTACGACTATAAATGTGTGAGCCTATTGGGGGCACACACATTAAACACATAGAATGCGTTTTTAACTTCACGTTACGTTTCTATTTGTAAACCAAAAGGACTAAAATGGCAAGACACGAAACTCTATGGACCCTTGTGATTGTGGCCGGCCATGGAGTATTCTAGAGAGTGTCTAGATACATTTTAATGAGATAAGGAGGAAAGTAAGAATTGTGATAAGGGTAAAAGTTTGTTTCCCATACTTATCAGGATTAGGGTTTGGAAACTATAAATACCCCTCACCCTAAGTTATGTACACGACATACACAACTCATAAACTCTCCCAAAACAGTTTCGGTTCTCCTTATTTTCTTCATAACCGAGTACAAAAACACTAAGTGAGGAAACTCTAATTTTTGGTTCTTCTTTCCACCTACTGCCCTAATTCGGTAATCCCTTTTAAGGGATTTTTGAGTATGATTTGATCCCACATCTTCTACAGCAGGTTAAGGTCTTTGGTTTATAGGTTTTCAAGGTGTGACAATAGTTTGAAACGCCTAAGGTTTTGTTTTATTGATTTTTGGTTCATATCAGCCTATTTCGGTTGGACCAATTTCGGTAAAACCCTAGATCTCTAACCTGAAATTCGGTACAGCTTCTTTGAGTGGTTTTGGTACTTGATTCTGGTTATAAGGTGATACAAAGGTTGTATTGGATACACGTGAGGTTGGACTAGCATCCGGACGCATTTGTTGGACGTGTTTGTGTGAGCATTCCATAGAGGTGGAAACTTATCCACTAGTTCCAGAAGCATTTTCTAGATTTCGTTTTCTTTCATTTGCAGTGGACTTCAAGGGTTAGTTTTCTATTTACCCTTTTATTTATTTATTGTGTGTTAACTATATGAACCAAACTAGATCTATATCCGATGCGTACTCGTGGTTGTTAATGGTTAACAGTTATTTAAATTCCAACAAATGGCTGGTGCCAAAAGGCACTCGAGATAAAGGTGTTTCCGCCAATTCACACATTTATTTGTGAATTAGTTGTATTAGATGTTTTTAAATATATAATGATTTATAACATTTTGATAATTCACGTGTCTCAAGTGTATCACCGCACGGACTCAAAGTGTTCATCTCCCCTTTGAGGATGTTCGTGTGGTAACTCAAGGAATGTTTTTTTAACGGATTGTTACACCTGATAAATAGATAACTCTAAAATTGTTTGCTTCAATCATTAATTAAATTTGCCTTTAGTCATAATAGCTACAAACATTTTATCATTCTTTTTTTTAGAAAGGCAACATGTTATTATTTAACTCCCATTGCTGGTTTACCGGTTATCCATCGGCAACGTAGACCATCCAATCTTTATTGAGTTTAACTCCCATTGAGTGGCTATCGTGTTAGATTTGTCGCTAAAATTTCTTTTTAAGTAGCTCATACATTGCTATGAACAACCACAATCAAATGGTGTAGTTATAAGCCACTTAACCTTCTCATAAAAGGTTAATGTGGAGGTTCACCTGCCTTGACTCCGGGCTATTCAAAAGAATAGTCGGCCCTGAGAATAATCGGCTTGCAATGTTCAGTCGGACACCCGGGTTATCAAAAAAAAAAAAATCAAGTCTGACTAATGTACACATTATATAAGGGTGGCTATCCCATCGAGTATGTTGTTAGTCAAATATTTACATTCCTCGAATAACTTGAATAACGCTTTCAACATTTGTTATGAGAATAGAAAAAAAATATAAAATACAAGATAAGATAAAATGACATCCCATGGTTGAAACCAATGTTTTGAAACCCGGTTCGACCCGGCCGGGTCAACCGGTTGAACCGGTTCCGGTCGAAAAAACGGGTCAAATTAAACCAGGTTTCATATTTTCGAAACCAGGTTTGACCCGCCGGGTTTAAGGTGACCCGGGTCAACCCGGTTCTCAAGACCCGGTTTGACCCGGCCGGGTTTTATTTTTTCATGTTTTTTTATAAACAAAGTAAGTTTTTTATATATATTTGCGACGTAATTTTATTTGTTACATGTTATATTTTGTAGTAAATCGTTTTTAGGCTAAATATAAGGTATATTCATAATTTATATATATAATTTTTTCTATTATTGCAAATATTATTATCATTATTTTTTTTAAAACCGGGTTGACCCGGCGGTCAAACCGGTTGAACCGGTGACCCGGTGACTCGACCAGGTCGATTAGAGACCCGGTTTTCAAAACATTGGTTGAAACAATGACCCGACAAGGCATCGGTCGGGTAGGATTGGGTTTCGTCCCTATCTATTATCCTACTTGGTCCCCACACAACGTTACGGGTTTTATTTCGTCACATGCTTTCATTTTAGAATATTCTTAAACTTTGCTTTCAAAACAAGAATATATATCCCATCCAACACATAAAAGAAAAATCATCATAAAATTGTTCGTGTAAAAAGGACATATATACATATTAAAAATAAAAAATTAGTTTAAGGGTGACAGAAAACTCTAGATATCTATTTATGGATTCATTTTTTCATATCATATATGAAACTTCCACTTAAGGCATGTTAAATGCCAAAGTTATATACTATATTTGTTATGTAGTTTTTGTCAGACTGTATGCTAAAATAACTATATCATTTTTAAACGGAATGAACCATGGAACCTAGGTTGTTGGTTCTTATCTTTGTTTCACTTTGGTAGACGACGACGTATCCGGTCCAACCCTTGTCATGGTGCATCCAATCTTCTAGTCATATGGAACACATTGTTCATAATCACTATGGATTTCATAGGTAGGCAAGAAGGTTGGTATGAACTGACCCATCCGAATAGCGAGTATTGTCCGTTTTCTCACGAGTTTGTTCTTGGCACAAGCTCATAGATTCTACCAAAACGCGCCCCATAGGTTAAGGCCATGAATGACACATCTTAATGAGCACCACGTGATAGCTTAATACTCGCGTAATGGCTTAATACTCATGTGTAGCGACTACCCGGATTGAAGGAATATGTTCCTATTAGATTGGGTTAATCCTCATAAATCTTATTAAACCACAATGCTATCTAAATTTATACAGGCATATACTCTCGAATTAGACTAGAACATAAATTGGGCTAGGCCCAAACTGAAACTACAGGGCCAATCAATGCAATTGCCACGCTAATATTCCTCCTTCCAAGGGGCATAGGACTTTTAAACTAGAGCGGAACTAAAAAAACCAATACATTGGGTAGACCTTTATTAAAAACATCCGCATGCTGAAAACGCAAAAGTACATGAAGGACACCAACTTTCCCCGGTAGCAACAAAGTCATGAACAAACTGGAAATCAATCTCAATGTGTTTAGTACGCTAATGTTGAAATGTGTTTAGTACGCAAATGTTGAACTGGATTCACAACCATGTACACGGCACTCACATTATTGCAATAAACAAAAGTAGTTGTAAATAAAGGAGCATGCAACTCACGCAATATATTACGAAGCAATGAAGTCTCAACAACCACATTGGCAACACTACGATATTCTACTTCATCACTAGATCGAGACGAATTTACCTGCAGCTTTGCAGACCAAAACAATAAGTTATCACGAGGGGTATACACAATAACCCGAGGTTGATCGGCGAGTAACAGAGCAACTAGCCCAATCAACATTAGTATATGCAGATGCAGTAAGCCGAGTAGAAGATACATGAAGCTGAAGACCATGATCAATAGTACCACGTACATAGTGCACAATGCCCTTCAAAGCAGTGAAATGTGGACCACGAGGATCATTCGATCTTTGATTTTTCAAAGTTTTTGGATTTAAAATGTATAGTCGGTTGGTTTCAATGGTGTTTATTTAATTTGTGAAGTAATTTGTAAATGACATAAAAATTGGAAAAAATTTAGATTAATAATGACTTGAGGGACTAATTATGTAATAGGAAAAAGACAAAAATTGTAAAACTAACGGGTAATATTTGAATTTGAAATTTTTGTTGTGTGCCGGAACCATGTTGCAGTAACATACTTTTTTTAATGCAGAAATTACATAAAACCCATCACTAACGAATCGACTTTTAACGACATATCATCTCTTGGGACCAAACACGTACCAAAATGACCACTTTTGAGAACATTTCCATCGATTTTCAAAACGGGGGACTGAATCCGTAAACGAGGTGGAGTTTGAGGACCAACAGTGTAATTTACCCTAAAAAATAAACAAGCCCTTAGACCGCAAACACTAAGACTTTCAAGGAAATGCTACAAGGCTCGTTGTCAGCGAATTTGGACTATCAGAAGTCTGTGCAAACACACCGGAACGATCTTACACTTTCTTTGTCACATAAACTTTCTTTCTCCGACGATCTATAGGCGACATTTTAGCCCCAGTAAAGCGACCTACTTCTTTTTTCTTTTTTTTTCTAGAATTAACAAGAAAATTAAAAAAAATTAATACAAAATTCAATAAAAATACCTCAACGGCTACAAAATTTCAAACCCCCACTTTTCACCCATAACTACCTAACTTTCACACACAACTTTCACATAAATTTTCAAAACATGATTGTTCTCTCTCACATACTGTCGAATAAAACAAAGAATATGTTTAGAAACAATGATATATAGACGTACTCCAGCTCGTTAGAAAGCTATCATCGTCATAAGCAAGATGTTTAACCAAGCATACAATGCAAAACAAGCTTTGAAGGAACAATATGCGGAATGCAAAGACATTCCGTCAGAAAGACGTGCTGTGATCGAAATTTTTTTGTTCGACGAATCCATGAAAGATCTCGAGGTTGAACACAAGTTGTGGAAAAGTGTGCAAAAAATACAAAATAATATTAATCACAAAATCCGTTGGATGCATAAAGAAAACAGATTGGAGTTGTTTTCGTATCGTAATATGTATTTTTATTTGAATGCCATATTTCTGATATATGTATTGTACTTTTTATGTACTCTTTTATATTTTATTTTATTTGAATAAAATGTGTGTGTTTTAAATTTAATTGAATTCCGCCATTATAGAGGGAAAACTATCCGTTACAATAAGAAATTCATTCATTTAATTAAAAAAACAAACAACAATACGGAATTTAAAAAACTATACAAAAACTAAAACACATTGGTTTGCCTATTTGTTTTCCAAACAACTTTATTATTGATTTGTTTTTTTAATTTTGTCGTCTTTCCAAACAAAACATTATGCATCTCGTTGTCTTTATCATATTCTTCTTTGAAAAAAGTGTCAATCAAAGCACGTTTCTTTTCGGGAATGTCATTGCATTCCTCGTATGCTTTTCGCATATCGTCTTTAGCTATGCTTGCATTCTCAAATTCAATGACTAAATTCATAATTGTTAGCTGACGAACTTTATCTTTCTCGATTTTTTTCTGAACCTAAGCTTTGATTTCATTGACAGAATGTAGAAGCGAATAGTTTGAAGCGAAAGCAGAACCGTTAGACATTGTAAATAAAAATGAGAAACATAAGATAAAAGTGATTTGAATTTATGTATAAAATGGTGACATGAATAGGTATTTATAGTGTTTAAATGGTTTAAATTTAAGAAGTTTAAAAAAGTTTTTTTTTTTTAATTATATAATGATAACATTTTTAAATTTGTGGTGTGTTTCTTTCGGTCGTATACACGACCATTTCGTCCAAAACCTATTCAGCCGACCGACAACCACGACCTCCTCACAATAAGCCGACCGACTTATGTTGGGAGTCGACCACAAGGTCGACCGACCTATTCCATGAAGCGTAAGCTCCACCACCAGGTTCATGATGATTTCATTTCTTAATGCACACTACATGATGATTTCGTTTCTTTCTTTTTTTTAATTGGGTGGACGGTATGTTTGTGTTTGTATGAGGTGTATGTAACTGAAAAAGAATGTAATGACTATTATATAAGTAAAGTCGGTGAATGGGTAATGAGAAAAAAATGCTTATATGATGCGACGTGGAACTTATTAGACCATCATCACTTCTTATATTATGGCCGAAACATGAGAAGAAATCTTAACGCTATCTAAACATGCATCACATAAATAAAAATAAAAATTATATAATTACTTACTCAATCATTCCTTAAATCATTACTTCTTTTTGTCAAATTTCATTAGGTCATGACGTAACATTATAAATAAATAAGGAAAAGATTTAGATTGCATAGCAAACACATTCCACATTACTAATATACATATTAGGCGTCAAATCCACTGTCGTTTTGACAGTGGACCACAGTAACGGGCTCCCATTTTGGGCCATCCCGATTTTTGTTTTTTTTTGTTTTTAAAAAAAAAATTGTATGCACAAAGTAGGAGGGAAAAAAATATATTACAAAAGTTCCGATTTATTCAAATAAAAAAATACCCGCGGAAACATCTTCGATACCTAATAACTTTAAAATAATCGATATGGTCACAAACGTACAACCCATTATATTAAAAAAAACCCATATAGCAAAAAAAAAACAACACTTTAAACATGAGGCCCAACACATAAGCCATATAAAAAAATTATTACTAATATACACATTTGTCGACAAACTAGCCTAAAATTCGCATAAAATCTGGCCCAAAATCTGACCCAAAGTAAAAAAAAATACAAAACGGTCCCTCAACTTTTAACTATTTACGATTTTCTTACACAAAAAATCCTTAAAAAAAAATTAACAAAAAAAACACGTCAATTTTATTGATCACACTTTTTACAATTCATCTGCCCAAAAAAAAGATATCGAACCGTCCCAAAAAAAGAAAATATTCGGGAAAAAATTAACCCGTCCCAACGCAAATTTTTTTTTCCCGAATCGTACAAAAAAAGGAAATATCCGGGAAAAAATTAGCCAAAAAATAGCCTAAAATCTGGCCCAAAGTAAAAAAAATACAAAACGGACCCTCACCTTTTAACTATTTATGATTTTCTTACACAAAAATTCCCGTAAAATTTTTTACAAAACCGTCCCAAAAAAAGAAAATATTCGGGAAAAAATTAGCCCGTCCCAACGCAAATTTTTTTCCCCGAATCATACAAAAAAAGAAAATATTAAAAATTAGCCTCGTCATAACGCATCGCCAAAAAAAAACCCCCGAAACGTAAAAAAAAATATTCGGGAAAAAATTAGCCCCGCCGCAACGCGCGGGTTCTTTTGCTTGTTGTTTTACAAAAATACAAAAGATTGAAGACACTTATTATATAGCTCCATAATTTTATTAGGACATGTGCTTAATAAAACTTCTTTATAAACTGAACAAATTTGAACCACAGCACAATTTTGTAGTCTTCTCGATATTAATTATATAGGAGCATAAAAATACATAAATGTTTACATTAGATACTCGTATGACTTATCGTTAAAATGAGATGTCATTACTTTTACTTGGCCATTTGGTTTATCAGCTAGATGGATGTTAAAAAAAAGGATGATAGTAACGTGTATATTAGTTGTATTAGAACCAAAAAATTTAGCAACTTTTAAGTTGGAGGTCAACTCAAATATCTTTTTACCAAAGTCCTCGATATTTGTTTTTTTAATGATTTTCCCTAAACAGATTCTTAACAATAACAAATTTACCCCTTACAACATACGAAGCAAACGAGTAACGTTTTGAGGTGCAAAACGTTGTTTTATAGAGGTGTTGGGCCGGAGTTGAAGGGTGGCTCAAACGCAATAGTTTTGGGGTTAATGCTAAAGTTTAATACGTCGTTTAAACTAAACGATGTCATTTAAACTAAACGATGTCGTTTTAAGGGTCTTGCGTATTTATAGGGTGCGATAAACACAGACATACACTCCAACACAAACTAAGAACACAGACCAAAATCGACATTTAGAGCAAGGATTTTCGAACGACGATCGTCTACCGTTGCATGTAAGTAACACCTTCTTATTTAGTTAGTTTATTGATCGGTCATCCTGTTCATGGTTTGTGTTTTTTTAATTTTTCTGTTTGAAAGTGTCGAGTCGTGTGTTATAATTGTTGCATGTTGTTATTTTGTAGTCTTTTTATAATTTGGTGGTTTGAACTTATGATTGTTTTAGGGGTTTGGGTTGAAAGACATGTACAGGTATTGATTATGCTTGGCATAGTGTAATTGCTGGTGAAAAGTGTGGTTATAGGTGTTAGGTGTTGTGTATTATTTTCGTTTTTGAGGTAAGGTTGTTGCATGCTGTAATTTTTATAGTCTTTTGTTTTTGTACTTTAGATGCAGTTGTTGCGTGTTGTGGATTTGCGGTTTTTAGTGTGATGGCCGCCTTATTTCGACTACAAAATGTGTATTGCAGAAACCGTGTTGTTTTAAGGTTTGTGTTGTACCATTTGAGCGTTTGTTTGTGTTCAAAAGTAATAATATTGTTGGTCATTTTGTGAGGTCATAGTTTATGGCACTTGATGTGGGTGTTTGTTTATATTTGTTTAAAAAAAGTGTACAAAACCTCAGGCTGCGATAGTGATAAGTGTTGTAAACTGTGTTTTATTTTGATGTGGGGAAATGGTAGGCCTCATTTATTCATGTCCATATTTTTTTGATTGTTTGTAGTAGATGGTTACATGTATGCTCTTAGTTTTAATTATTGTTTTAATGTTTTTTGTTGAGTTGTTATATGCAGGCTGTTGGCTTAGAGGTTAAGCCTCAAATATTGACGTCGAACAGGAATCGCGGTCTTCCACAAAAATGTTGAAGAAATCCAAACATGCATACATTCTACCAAAGACACCGTTCCGACTACCATTAGACAAAAGATCATCAGTTAGAACAAGTTTGTAGAAATCCATCCAAGCCAGTGTAGACAAGACGACAACTTGCTACAGATCCTGAAATGTGCATGTTCGCGCTCACCGTAGAGTACTGCTGAACCGTAAAACATTAGGAGGTAATTAATGATTCCGCATGGAATCGAGGGCAATGCAGATGGACCTATATCAATTCGACATTCGAGCGATAAACCATTTGCAAACAGTCAACAAGCTAAAGTGTTATGGGAATAACAAAAAGATAAAGATCACAAATTTCATCGGCAAGCAAAGCTCGACTTGAGTTTCTAGGGATAAGGCACAAGAAGAGGAATTGATTTCGTGGAATCTTTTGCTTAAGTCGCTTCTTGGAAGCTTTCAGGATTTTCGTTGCTACGATGCACACAAAGGAATGAGAATCCTTTCCAATCCTATCATATGGACGAAAAACGGCTTTTTCTTAATGGTCTCACAGAAGATAGAGGTTTGTGTTGGCACACCAGATGGGTTTGTTGCTCTGATCATCCAGAGAAAGTTAAACCGCCTAAGGAAAGGCCTCTATATGGATTGAAACATGCTCCCAGAGCCGGATATGATGAACACTCAAATTTCCTGATGACCAAAGGTTTCACTAACGGTACTATTGACCCTATTCTATTCACGATAAGATACGGGGAGGACATTCTAATTGTGCAAATTTATGTCGATGACATTATTTTCGGATCCACAAACCTAAAATTTTCCAAAAGATTTGAAAAATTAATGCACAATCGATTTGAGATGTCCTTAATGGGGGAACTGAATTTTTTTTAGGAATTCAGATCCACCAATCCCCACGAGGTATCTTTATAAATCAGGCCAAGTACACTTTGGAAATACTTAAAAAGCATGGTATGGATAAATGTGATAGCATTGGTACTGATCAAGTACAACCTGAAGCTTATTCCATTCCGGATTAGGAGCAGGAGGCCTTGGAGGTTGCGTGAACCATTTTAGATTCAGAGTCTTGGTTGTCTTGGGTTCAGAAGCATCTTGTGGTTGATCATCATCATGACCACATCATCACCCGCATCATCCATAACCACCTCCGCAATAGGTTCTTCAACGGGTTCCTTTGCTGACGCAGACTTACCAGTTTTGGAGCCTTTAGATGGAGCTTTACCTTTAGGGGTTTCCTTGGTGGTAGATGGCTTCTTGGAAGATTCTGACTCCTTGGTTATTCTCCTCTTTGTCTTCTTACCCTGGTTTGGTCCAGCTAGAGGGTCTTCATCATCATCGTTTTCATCATCATCATGCTTTCTCTTATGGTCTTGAACTGTATCAGCAACTCCCTTATCCATTGTATTTTCATCCTCTATCAGTGCTTCCGTAAGAGAATCGATGATTAGCAGGATTTCTATTGAAAGACTTGTTAGCATGCATGGTTTGGTAGAGAGCGCTTTTATGATCATACTCTTTGAGAGCTACCTTGTCTATAGACTTGATATTAAACTTTGGCATCTTTTGCTTCTCAGTTTGTTCCTTTTTAATCTTAAGAATCTCTGACGGACTTTTCTCAGATTCTTGTTCTAGATCAACTGTTGATGTCTGTTTCTTAGGTAACTCAAGAATTTGCTGCAAAGAATATTTCTGAATAAGATCTGTTGTGTGTTTCTTTAGTTCCTTTTGAAAGACATCCCTAACTTTAGATCCAAGATAATTATCTACAACAGATGGAACTTGTGTCTTGAGAGCAGCAAGAGCTTCAGTAAAGAGATCTAGTTTCTTAAGATCAGACATGTCTTTTTACAATTTAGCAACTCTTAGTTGAACAGCAGGGAGTGCTTTGGATTCAAGAACATCAGTGGTGATGGTTGGAGCATCGATTGTGATTGTTTGTGTGGGAATTGGTGTTGTTGTTTGTTGAGGTACATATGGTGTGGTGGATATAAATGGAGGAGGTAAAGTTGTTACAATAGCTTTTGAAGGAGATTCTTGTATTGGTGTGAGAACTAAAGGTTCAGAAATCACATATACTGGTACTCTACGCATGGATGAAGACTAGATATATGGAACTTTAGACTGGATCTTAACTTCCAATAATGAGTTGATCTCTGCATTTGTAGTATCCTTAACAGTACTAACTAAAGAAGAATCAGAAGAAAGTTTAAGAAATTGATCACCAAAACCTAAAGATACAGATAAGGTAGAGCTTGTTGGAGGGAGTTTGGTCTTCTTGGCATCAACTTTTACTTTTGAAGTCTTTTCAGCATCTGCCTTTGCTGTATCAGTAACCTCTTCATCACCTTTATTAGAATCTTCAACTTCAGCATTTACATCTCTTCATCCTCATCTTTGCGCACATGAATATTATACTTATAGTATAACAACCCACAATTTCCATCAATGTAAATATCCATCTATTAAATTAGATGCAATGTACTATCCATCTATTAAATTAGATGCAATACAAACAACCTTTTTACAGGGAAATTTTTCGCTTTATTCTATTATGTAACATGGTTTACATAACTAAAGTTAACGAGCTCACGCAACCTCTATCAATGTCATCTATATCTATGTTTATATCATGTAAACATCCTAATATGTCAAGTTTACATCTTAATATCATTTTTACCAAGTACATTATCCATTTTATCATGAATGTTATCTATTTAACGTAATTTTCACGATGATAATGTCAAATGAGCTTTAACCGTTAACGTTTACGTCAAACCTTAATTTTGTGTAATGTAAACATTCAAAGTGAATGTACAAGCAATCAAAGCAAGTGTACAAGTAATCTATGCATGAAATTCAAATATGAATTCCCTCTAAAATAAGGTCTTTAATGCACAATGTACAAGTCATTAAGCACGAATTCAAATAAGCCATTTTACTTACGTTTTTCTTAAAGATTTCATACAAACAAATCAACACATGATATAAGATCACAATGCACAACATTTAAATGTCATTTCTTTCCTTATTACTCTAATGTACACGAATTAAAAACCCTAACCCATTACAAAACCAAACTCGCGCCCTTTTTCCCACCATTTCTACCCATTTTAAATCAATTCAAGCACCCTACCACCTCCATGACTAAGCTACTTCACCTCAAAGCAGCTTACAAGCACCTCCCTTCATTCCTTGGCCTCCAAGAGTTGCTTTGTCACCTCCTTGTTGGTTGTTACTAGCCGCGGCCACCTCACCCTCCAAAACTCTTCCAACACTTCCTAGCTAATAACATAGCCCATCATACTCACCTCCTAGCTCTCCTAAGTCAGCACCCGCTAAGTATTAGCCACCACATCACCCCAAACTTAGGCTCCAAGGTCATTCGACCCTATAAAAGGAGACGCACCCTTCTCATTTAACTCACACCTCAAATTTCTATCATATTCATCAATGGAGTCTTAAGAAGGATCAAGAGAAGTCACAAGACCAGGAACGAAGCCAAGAAGTCAAGAAACGAAGCCTTGCAAGTCGTTACTAGGCGTACAAGTGCTAAAAACCCCATTTGACCAATTTCTTAACCCGTAAGCTCAAATTCTCGTTCAATAAGCTATCATTCTATTTTATAACTCTTATAAGGCTTATTAGGATCATGTCCTGAAAACTCTTGTTAAAGATTTGCGCTTAAAAACTCTGCGTTTTTATTTAAAACCCCTAAAACGACCCGTTTTGATTTCTAGCTAAATGAATCCTTAATCTAAAGTTTTGTTACATTAAAACATCTTATTTTAGCTTATTCTAATAAGCTATAAGCTGCAAATCTCTTTTGGAATCTTAAAATAAGCTTGCATGTAATTTTGGACTAGTTTTGCAAATATTTTCATGCTAAGGGGTATATATTGTAAATTTATAAAATTATGAATTAGAGGGGCTGAAAATGTCATTTTATTAAACTTAACTAACTCAAGGGTTGGTTTTTTCAAGTTTTAATTAGGGATTTAAACTTAATTACACTTTATATATATAAAGGTTAATTATGTAATTAATTATAATCCAAGGGTAATTTTTGCCAATTTGATATTCTTAAAACTTTATACTATTTATATTTTTATAATTATTAAAAATCATAATAACAATTTTATAAAAACCCGTATTTTTTTTTTTTAAAATTTTCTTTTTTTTTAAAAAACCTCGGACACATTTATCGTTATTAATTAACGATCGACGTATTATAAACTAATTACGTATTATATTAAACGTGATTTATCATCGACTAACTTTTGAAGAAACTTAAAACTATAATGTATCACATTACTAGGGATCTTCATGTGAGGAGTTCCATTTGGGTATACGTTTTGACGAGTTTGCTTGATTTACGATTTAAAGTGTTCTGGCTCCTCAAACGTTTACTACATGACCTCTGAATTATGATGGCCCGAACAGTGATACGATATTTCCATAATGTTTCAATCAAAATGATATTACATTAAAGGATTTATGACATAAAACATATCCAATCAAACTAAGACTTGACATATTACCCATGTTGTGTGACAAAGCCGTTACTTTCATTTACTTTTGCCATCAATCAGATTTCCCTGTACTGTTAAGGTGAGTTCATAGCCTCACTTTTAAATCTCTTTAATATTTCATAAACCCGTGAGGGGGATACATGCTTAAACCATAAAATGTTTTTCCAACTGTATGCTATTCTGATATATTATTGCCTAAGTCCTTTCCTCAAGGCCTCGATGCCATGAGCTTAGACGTAATAATACTATTTTTCATGATAATTGTATGTGTTGCAATTATTACAAACTATGGGTGTATAACAACGTAACCCACTATTGAGCTTGTATTCAAAACTATTTACTATAAACCTATGAATTTCACTCAACCTTTGTGTTGACTTTTTATCAAGTTTATCTCAGGTAACTGGACATCTTCTGGCACGGGGTGGCACGGACTTGAAAATGGCTAAACTGTTATCATTCAAACTTTATGTTTTGTTACTAGATTTTGGGACCTCTGTTTGTAAAAACTCTGATGAAATATTGAATGATAACTTATCTTTTAAAAACGTCTCTTTCGAGTCGTTTTCTATGATTATGACTGTTATACTATGAAATAATACCGCAGATTAGCTGCCGCTGCTATATGTCAAAAATGGGGGTGTTATATATAGATATCATCTTCATTAGATTCAGTTTCATCATCTTCATCATCAACATCACCTTCTTTATCATCCTTCTCTTTATCATCAAGTTTGTCTTCTTCTGAGTATTCACTTTCTTGTTCTAATCCCCACTCAAGAAAAACATTTTCTTCAGTTATATCCTTTTCCTCATCGGGAACCCCTGGTTTAGTACCAGTTCCTTCACTTGAGGTTGCAGAGACGACTGTGGACTCATCAGTAACCCCTGGTATAGTACCAGTTTCTTCACTTAAGGCTCTAGTATTTGGATGTCTCTTGCTGGTCTTCTTGGTTTCTTTAAGTGCTTGCATAATGTATGCAGCTTCTTGTTCTTCTGGAGTAAGAGATGGAACACCCTTGAGCTTTTTGGGAGGATCAGAAGTCGCTTTGCCTGACTTTCTTCTTTTAGTAAGCTCGAGGACAGATTATGTCCTAATCCTTGCATGAGTAGCATGGACTTGCCTTGCTGCTTCTGCTTCTTCAGCTTCAGTTTTGCTGATAGACTTACCTAACACCAAAGCAGTGTCAGGATCATCATAAATAATGTTTTCATCGGCAAACAGTGTGACTTTCTTCTTGACTCTTCTTTTACTAGAAGTCTTTCTCTTAACTGATTCAGGTTCAGGTTCAGACTCTTCAAATACATTAACAGTTTCCTGAGAGTCATCAATAGTCTTCTTTCTTTGTGAACCTTTGCCTCTGCTCTTCTTGGGGGGAATCTGACCAGTGGTATACTTGATGAACATCTGGTAAGACTCTGACTGCTTGATTGCTTCATTTAGCATTACTTCAAGAATAGCAAGTCCATATTCCTGATAGTCTTCTCCTATTCTGACAAACTTGAGTCGGCTTACAATACCGTCATCCTTGATTGTATGATAGTGTTGATATTCGAGGTTGGAGAGAGACTTATGTTGCTTGAGGAAGTGATTAATGACGACCTTGGTGAATCAGGGAAATGACATATTTCATGCCTTTATCTCTTCTCCTTCCTGTGATCAATCTGGAAAGCAAGATCTTCCCAAATCAACTCCGGATAGTCGACATTCTCTCCGTAAAACATACTCCACAGTATGTCAATTCTGTATTTACGTAGTTTGTCATTGCTTACTGTCTTTCCATAGAGACACTTAATGATTATTGCTTCCAGAGTTCTCCATGGATGATGCATATGATCCACAAACATGTTGGTGTGCTTATATAGTGGACCTTTATATCCAAGCTTAATGAGAAAAGCAAGTGTAGTATTATCATCTGGTACATCAGTGAAGTTTACACCTTCCACTCTTGGACAGATATCAAGAATCGTCCTAAAGACATCATCATTGACCACACACTTCTTGTTGGCTAAGAGGAATTCATAAGAATCTGTGCCTTGAACCTCCTTAATAAAATACTAGAACTGCTGCATATTGATTTCCGAGACATCTGCATAGATAGTGAAAGCCTTTAAGCACGAGGAGTTCTTGATAAGATCAATAACCACTTGAAATGTCTCTTCCTTTTGTGGCACTGTGGTTTCCAGTCTAACATTGGTAGAGCTAATCTTAACTCTCTCAGTGATGGAACCCATTTTTCATCACGAGCAGCAACTTGTTGTGTTTCTTGAGGATTCATGATTCTGCTTAAGAATTAACCAATACAGTTTATATACACAACAAATATATTTTACTGATTCACTTGGTTATCCTTTGATGATATGATTGATCTATGATTAGGTTTCATGCAAACATGACAGAATTACTATACTTCTAAGAATAAGTCAACTAAGGTCAATAGTCACAGTCAACTAAAAAAGTCAACAAGACATTTTCAAGGGAGCTTAGGACACATATTCAATTAGAGGAGTAAATACAAGTACACATATGGCAAGTTATGAAATAAGACAAATTACACAAGAATTACACAAATTTTTAAAAATTTGGGCAGAGTTTCTTTTCGTAATTATGTCATATTTCGCTTGAAATGTGTACCTGTACATGTTTCGCTTCAAACATGTTTCGCTCAGACAATGACAAACATGTTTCGCTCAATTATAGTCAAACATGCTTTGCTTCAAACATGTTTCTCTTAGAGTAAGAGAGACATGTTTTGCTTAGAATAAGTGAAACACGTTTCGCTAGAAAACATGTTTTGCTTCATTCAAGCCAAACATGTTTCGCTTCTTTCAAACAGAACATGTTTCACTTGACAATAATCACAACCTAATATCAACTTTTATCACCCATATGCAGTAAAGAAGCAATTTATAACTACATCATACATTTAATATCATTACAGAACCAATAAACACAAGATTAAACAACCTTTTGAGCTCGAAATCCTACATACGCAAGATATTTAAGGAGAAACAGTTTAAGAGGCATTTAAGAGGCTTAACAAAACAACATAGGAACATTAAATAGTTACCAACACATGAAGCACATCTCACAAGGATTCAAACTACCATTTTTGAGATTTTCGAGCCTAGAATGCTACAATTCCAAGTAAGAGAGATCATAAGGGCCAAAAACTATTTCCAAAGGCATAAGAAACCACTGATAATGCTGATAATCATAAACCCATAACTAAACACTCCATTTAGACATATTTTGCTTTATTCATAATAGAAAAATCAACATATCTCACGCATACGTTAGAGATATCTAAAACTGTTTCATTTGCATCTTAGACGCATCCTAAGGCACAAAACCCCTCAATTAATTGAGCAAAAACCTCTACTTTTTTACTTATGAACCCTAATTTGTTTTTAATTGATTAATAGTGCAAAAAGCAGATTTAAGCTAATTCGATTTACCTAGATGATGGGGAAGAAATTATGACTAAGTAGAATCTGTACCTTTATTTAATAATGAGTTTTGATTTTCAATTTAAAGGGAGCGAAATTGTAGAGAGAGTTTGGGGTGGTTGATTTTTGATATAAGTGTGAGTGTGTGAGCGAAATGGTTTGTGTGTATTTATCGCCCAATTGTAGAAGAATACATAAATGGTCCTTGTTGTTTATTACTTCTTTTATTTCCATTTAAACTTAGTTTTTAGTATTAACCAAGTTATAGAAGTGACATATTTAGCCCCTAAAGTTTATAACTAGGATTCTAAGTCCTATATTTTGCCATTTTGCCCCTAAAGGTTAAATTCAATAACATTTTACGACCAATCAAGTTACAGATACATTAACTCCCATTTAATTTGAATAATTTCAGTATTACAAAAAACCGATTTTCCATTTATTCCGAGATGACTTTTTGAAAGATCATTTTTGAAAGAATTTGACTATTTCTCCCCCTCAAATAATGTCCGTTTTCTATTTAAAGAGTTGTATACATTGTTTGAGTGATAGAAACTTTTTTTTAAAATCTTTTTAGATGAGAAACTGATATTATTTAATTATTCTTCAAAAAAACAACACCATAAAAAAACAAGATTTCTCTCATTTTACATAAATAAATGCACTGACACGTACACTTATTTGATTAGAAAGCACGGGGTTGTGTTGCAAAGTAAACACAGGCCTTTGAATGAATATGAAGTAATTATTCCTGAGAAAAATTCATTTTCTGTTGAGAGGTCAAGTTTTCTTTTTGTCGAAAAACTTGCCTTTAAATTGAAGACCGGGTTGCTATCGGAAATAATATCAGCCATTTAGTCATTTTGAAACTATTTAAACTTCTTCTCGAAATCATTTAACAGTCCATGTAATCATTAAAAAATGAACATTTTTAAGGGCCATAAATGGTACATTGATTTTCAGAAGACATGTCAAGAACACCATATTTTTTATATTTTTTGATTTTTTAATTTTGTATTTTCTTTTTATGATTTTATATTTTTATATTTTCTTTTTGAAAAGTTTATATGATAATGATTTTTTTTTTGTTTATTTTGATTTTTCTTACACACATATGATACAATAGGATATGTGCAAGAGAGTACCCCATTACTCATTTTCTTCATCTGCCAGCTTTTTTAGAGTCTCCAGGGACATGATTTGCATTCCAAGCTTTTTGATGAGAAATTCTAGTCGTTCTCGTGCTAAAGGCTTGGTGAAGATGTCTGCCAGTTGATACTCTGTTCTGACAAAATACAGCTCAACCACCCCGTTCTCCACTTGCTCCTTGATAAAGTGATGTCTGATGTCTATATGCTTGGATCGGGAGTGTTGGACGTTGTTGCAACATAAAGCAATAGCACTTGTATTATCGCAGTACAAAGGTATCTTGTTGAACAGAAGGCCATAAGACAGTTAAATTGTGATCGCATCCAAAGTATTTGAGCACAACATCCTGACAAGGCAATGTATTCAGCTTCTGTACTGGATATGGTGGTGCTCTTCTGTTTCTTTGACGACCAGCTCACCAATCTATCACCTAACAGCTGCATACTTCCAGATGTACTTTTTCTGGTATCTTGGCATCCCGCATGGTCAGCATCTGCAAAAGCTGTTAGAGCAATGCAAGAATTCTTCGGATACCACAGACCCATATTGATAGTTCCTCGTAGGTATCAAAAGATTCGCTTAACCGCATGTAAGTGCTTTTCGGTAGGCTTTGCCTGATACCAGGCACACATGCACACAACAAATACAAGGTCAGGTCTACTGGTTGTGAGATACATAAGGATGCCAATCATTCCACGAGAACGTGTAGGATCAATAGCTTTCCCTTTTAGATCTTCATCCATTTGGATTTCACCACAATTGGAGTATCCGCTGGTTCACAGGTTTCCATACCATACTTTTTATTTGGATTGATTTAAAAAGATGTCTTTGGGACTCTGAGAAATCTGTAGTCCCCTAAGCAAAAAGTAATAGTTTGCCATCATCGACCTCTGGAATATTAAACACAGTATTTTTAAAATGTTTCACAAAGATCAGTGGTTAACGATTCATTTACCATTTTATTTGTCTGATTTTCCTTATCTAGATGAGCTACGTGATCAGTCATTTGTTCAAACAAAGATAGCACTAATAAATCATTAGGTCTAGAAGAATTAGTATCCTGAATAACCGCATTTTGTGATTCCTGCAGATATTGAGAATACAAAATGATATTACTATCACTATGTATCTGATTATCTTAAAAATCGTCAATATGTGTTTGTTCAGAATACTGCATCTCTTGCACATCTTGATTAATCATATCATTCGGATAAGAATCGGAATATGGTACCTCAAAGAGAACTTCATGATCACAACTTGAATGCTGTGGGTGCGCGATCAAGAGAATGCGCTTTATCCGAGATAAGTTCATCAGCAATCCCGAGTCATATGGGGTGTGAGGTCGCAATCTTCAGTCTGAAAAGCATAATTCTGAGGGATTGTCTGCTGAGCAACTAGAGCTTCTGATATTCTAGGGTCTGCTAAGAATGCAAGTTGCTCTTCATCCAATATCTGACCCGCTTCCTGAGCTTCGGCTAACATCAATTTCTCCTTAAAACCATGCAGCATTCTTTGGCCTTTTTGGAAAAGTACACTGTCTCGCCCATATGGTCCTTCTCCGTGACAATTAATAACACTTAACAACTTTGGTATGACCAGCTGCATAATTTCCCCTTAAAGTTGTAGCAATTCCTCTGTTTCCAATGCCAGCAAAACTCTGAGATTGTCTTCCTTGAACTTGTTGAATTGTGACTCTGCCATCTTGAATGGTTGCCTGATTCCTTGGATTAGAAGACGTTCCGAGTTGATTGTTTGAAGGTAGAAACCTTGATGCCACAGCAGATAGGAATGTCATTGCTTTGTTAATGCATTCAATCGGGTTTTCTCTTTGCTAAATGTAGAACGGCGAGACCAGAGTCCAATTGAGGAAATTCAGCTTGAGGTTGTTGTGTTACTGACGGAGATATGAATGATTATGGAGGAACTTGTATTGGATTGACTGGAGTGTGATGGTATTGATGATGAATATGTGCTGCATAAACTGGTGCGAATTATTGAGGAGGCGAATACATAGAAGAACCTGAATGTTGTGGTGACTGAGATGGATTGTAAAGAGTTAGAGAGTTGGCTACCAATGCAAGAGGATTCGAATATCTTTCATGCATGATGCAAACTTCATTTGCATGTGGTTCATGTGATGCTGAGTATGCATACGACTGAACAAGCTGGAGGTATATAACTCTTTGCTAACTCACAACAGATGACAAACTTGCTCCATTCCGGTGAAGAGCATTCAGAAACTTGTATTGACTTAACTTACAGCATGTCATCCTCATAGTATGCATGTTACTGATCAGCTGGAGAATCTACCACTAGTAACTCAACAATTTCACCCTGAACATAAGCAAACTTATTAAACAAGTTGTACAATCTGCACTCACATTCTTGGTATGATAATTTAGTGCCTTTCATTAATAGCTTGACTCTATCCCAAATATCCTTAACAAGTGCATACACATCGGGTGGAAGACCATGAAGAATGATATTGGTTCTTTGAACGTCAAAGTCATCTTGAAGTTGTGCTTCAGTGAGTTTGGAGTATTTCATAGGTCTAGTCTGCCTATTTTCTTCAACAGTTGGGTAAACCAATAGACCATTATCAATGGAGTCAAGCATCATCCTACCATGTTTCTTCCCTTTGATGAATAGACGTGTGCGACTTGCCTATGAATCATACATTGAATTTTCAAGATTGGAGACGGTTCTCAGCTCCTAGAAATAAAAATTGATGTGTTCTGGCTAAAATGTATCCATATTGATCTAAAATTGAAAAGGATGAGAAATGATTAAGAGTGATCGAGCAGTGAATAAAGAGGATTGTGTTAAACAGTTGTTGTTTGTTGGTGATTAAGATTGATTTTCATGGGATTTTACAAATCTTCACTAAACCGATAAATTCCAAATATTTCCACGAGATTATATACAAAGTAAGACAACCATAGAAATTAAAATATCTTTTGTTGCTGAATTGATAAATGATTTTAATTTCTCTTGGAGAATATGACAGTGTAATGTTTCACTTGTAATGTTTCGCTTGCAATGTTTCGCTTAGAATATGACGATGTAATGTTTTGCTTGAAATATGAAAATCGAACAGAGTTTCGTCTTACACAACTACGTATTTCGCTTGGACTAACAACCTATCATAAATCGCTTGCTAACATATTTCTCTTACTAACATATTTCGCTTGAACATATTTTGCTTGACCTAATAAAAATTAAGCAGAGTTTCATTTCCCAAAAATGACATAAGTCGCTTGAGGTCAACCTGTCATATTTCGCTACATACATATTTCGCTTACAACATATTTCGCTTACCTACATGTTTCGCTAGCATCAAACATATTTCGCAACCATCAAACATATTTCGCTAGCTTCAAATAAAAACGTACTTTTTCATAAAAACTCACCAAAAACTCACCCTTTTTGACGTTTTACCTTGATTTTTCTTACACAAATAGTTATCTTAGGCTTAGATCTTGCTTAAAAACACAAACTTTAACACTTTTAAACACAAAAATCTGGGTTTGATTTTTGAAGCACCCAAAACAAAAATAACCAAAACTAACTATCTAAACAAGATATAAACGAACACAAGCTCACGATATCATCCCATGGAGACTGATACCAATTGTATATGTATCAAATCACTTAACAAATGAACAAGAAACAAAGTTTAGAGAGAGAAAGTAGGTTGTAGCACTTAGAGAGAGAAAGAAAAGGAAAATGTATTATGTGAGAACCAAATGAACAACCAACCTTCTCCAAGGTATGGAGAGGGATATTTATACCTTACTTGGCCGGTCACACATAAGGTTGTCTTATGTTGACCCTGTTAGCTTGGTATGTTTCCAAATATTGTTGCTACGAGCTATATTATTACATATTGGTAGTGACCGAGTCTTTTCTTGATTTCTAACAGTTGGTAAAATGTATACAAAAGGGTCAAAACGGGTGTTTGGCAAACCCCGTAAAGTATATGCTTATGGGTCATTTAGACCGTAAATGTTTATGGAAATGATGTACTTTAATATATTAACAAATTCTAGAAAGTTTCGCGTAATTTCAAGTTCGGGAAGTTAGTTTTCGAAAAAGTGTCAAAAGATAAGTTTTGGGTGACCAGAAATAAGCAGCCGCCCGACTGCTCACCAGCCTCCTGGCGTGTATGTCCAGCCGCCCGACGTGGATGTCTAGCCACCTGGCTGGATTGGTCCGGCAGATTTTTGTCGATCTTGTTTTTGTCGTAAAAACTAAACCGTAAAGAGTTAGAAGCCGTTCTTTATATCGTTGGAAAGGTATTTGAGTCTAATTTCATGTAAAAATACTTCCAAATGGTTAAGGTTAATTTATTTTGGTCAGTTTATAAAAGAATGACAGAAGGTCTTTTACAGGTCTTGCGTTGAGCAAAGTTTTTGATTTTTGGTCAAATATAGAGTCGGGAAATGGGTGTTTAAACTTGGTATCAAAGCTTCGGTCTAAGTGAAATAGGTTTACACTATAGGTTGCCTAAACTTAAACCACTCGTAGATGCGTTTGCCGTAAGTGTAAAGTAGTACGGAAAGAAAATGCCTTAGTTATAAGGTAGATTAAGTGCTTGCGACGACTAGAATGATAATGCTTAGACATTGAATGATTATGAAATGTAGTATATGTTATCTTTGCCACAGACTAAGGAATATAAATGCGGCTAAGAATGTAAACACACTTATTGAAGAAGTGTTAATTGCGAAAATATATATGTTTATGTGATGTAAGGTCTATGGTATACTATTTATATGTCTAAGTGATGTATGATGTATATAATGGTATGGGTTAAAGAAGTGCTTAAGCTAAGGTAAATGCATAAGATTGCATTTTTTATAAGTAATGATGAAAGTATGTGAGTTGGCTTAAGTGAATGTGTAAACGTTTGAATTATGAAAAAAAAGTTACTTAAGTGAAAATTATTATGCATTCAGAGTAAGTGTTTATGCGAATTACTAATAAAGGGTTAAAGTATGATAGCTCATGTAATGTAGAAAACATGATAAAGTATAATGTGATGGTATGATATGATTAAGTACGAGACGTATATGAATGATAAAGAATGAATATAATCATGTTGATATATGAAGGGGAAGTATGATGAGTAAAATGGATTAAGGATTGTGTCTTAAAGTAAACCAAATGTGAGGTTTATATACATGAAAAAGTCTATGGGTTAAAAGGATGTATTGGTATAAAATTGATTATGAGGTCAATGTGGGGTTGACATGAAAACAATTAATGCAATATGAAAATGCATATGAATATGTAATATATGAGATTTACAAGTATCATTTGGATCTTGTAAAATATAATGAAAGATGATAAAGTGTGAGCTAGAATTAGGTAAGGCAAAAAAGTGGAAATGGAAAAGTATATGATTAGAAAAGTATGCAAATGACAAAAAGGGTAAAGAATGATAAATTTAAACATAACTTGGGTCCAATGCTCGGTAAAGGAAATGGGCAAATCCCTACAAGGGAGAAAGGCAAATGATGAAATGTAAAGACCAACATAAGGTTGGTGACACCGCAAGGGTATGAATAATATGCTAATCCCTATGGGGAGAAAGCCAACTGATGAAATGTAAAGACCAATGTAAAGTTGGTGATACTGCAAGAGTATGGATAATGGGCGAATCCCTACGGGGGGAGAGCCAAATTTCATTTGGGAAAAAGTTAATAAGATTGGATCCAAGGCTACAAAAGATGATATTGAAAATAAATGAGTTATTAATAAGAGATTAATGGAAGGTAAAGAATACTTAAGCATGTATGAGTGTTATGTCGAAAGTGTATAAGTAGGAGGATTCATAATCTCCTTATTTAAATAGATTGGGACGCCTCTTCATTTAAATAAAGAAATTATGAATCACCGAACTATAAGTTTATATTTCCTTATTTGCATTGATTGGGACGCTTCTCAATGTAAATAAAGAAGTATAAATGAGTGGGATTATGTGTTCTCGTCATAGCATGAGAGGGATTAAAATAATTAGAAAATGAGAGTCTAAAATTAGTTAGACGTCGTAGGAAATAAGATAGGCGAAATAAGAATTTGAGTATGACTTTTACTAGAGACTTTAGCAGAAACCTACGTTTTAGACGTTAAGACTATAGGTCGAAGGATAAAAGTTGAATTGTGGGTATAATATGCCTTATGGCATGGTGTAATGACTATGGTGGTCGCTAAGTATTATTAACACCCTAATGTGAATTTGGAAGGTAATAGTCAAGGTTTGACGTATGTAGTCAAAGTGTTGAATTATTCCAAGTGACTTATAGAAGTAACGAAAGCAAAGTGTTATAATAGAAATGATAAAAGGAATGTTAAGATGGCTACGGTGATTATGAATGTATTAACTAATGTTTGACTTACATTAAGTCAAGATAATGCAATTTCTTAAGGGACGTATAGTCCTTGATTGAAAATGTAGAATAAGGTAATTAAGAGCGTTGAGTAAGAAATGAGTTAACTAAAATGATGGAATTGGAAATGGCAAGTTGATGTGTGCTTAAATACACATCATTTACACTCTGGAAATCACTATAAAACGGACTAAAAACACTAAAATATGGAAAATTATATTGCAAATATATTTGTATTGTGTTTTTATGTCTTGCAGGTACTAAGGATTGAAAACGAAGAAAAAACGAGAATTTTCGAGTTTGATTCGATCAAGTTTACTTATTATTCGAGATCAAGACGAAGTCGGAAAAATTCCTCGAGCATATCATTGGAAAGAGTACGAGATTTCGAGTCTGACGGTGCCCTCATTGTTTATTGGGCTGACTCGTTACCCTTTATAAGGGCCGGGCCGACCCTTACTTATACCAAGCCCAAGACCATATCAAGCCCAACGGTTAAGTTAATTCTCAGCCCAACAATAGAATGATTCTTGGCCCAACTGATAGATAACAAATTCAAGAAGCCTACAAAACTGAAATATGAAATGAATTGAGAAGAAAGTACGTGAGTTTCACTTCCTTAAAATTAAATCAAAGAGGGCACGTGCTCCCCCACTCACTCTCTTTGCTCCATACAGCAAACGACACGTGGCCTTTATTTTTTTTCTATTTAGTTTGCAACAAAAGGTAAGCACGAGGAATGTGTGTGAGAAGAATGCGTTTTATCAACGCAAATGAAAGGCCATGTGGCACTACACGATTGGTAGATCGCATGAATTATGCGTTGGCAGCACCTGCAATCATACGAGGTTGTTATAAATGTGGCAATGATTAGCAATTAAGGGGACCTTTGTGGAAGTTTCCTACACATGCTCTACCTGCATTAATTACCAAAATACCCCTCTTTCTTGGACTCATATTGGCTGGCTACTTGAAAGGACGATTCTACCCTCGACTCATTTTCCCTTATTTAAAGACACACGCAGTAGTTGGTATATTATTATTTTTTAGTTAGAAAAATTTTTAGTGTTGCTTTTTATAAAATGTTTAGCTTATTTTCTGTTTTAGCTTATTTGGTTTTTGTAAAAGCTTATTTAGCTTATTGTTCTTGGATCCTTTTGGCTTATTATTATAAGATTGAGGTTTGTTTTATCTAAAAGTGCTTATTTCTCTTTTCTTTTCTTTAAAACTTTTTTAAAATAAGCTTTCTCTTCTTTAGCTTATTTTTGGCTTATTTCTCATAGCTTATTCAAGTCTTCTAAGCTACTCGAATAAGCTATCTCATAGCTTATTTGATTAGATCTAGAGCTCTTTTATAAGCCACGTTAAATAAAGCTTATTAATAAGCTGTTGAGCTTAAGCTTATTTTCTTATAAGTTGTTTTAGCTTATTGTTGTTTTCTATTTCTTTAGCTTATTTTCTAATTCGAATAAGCTCTCTAGTGGTTTATTCGATCTAGATCTAAGCTTATAGATCCAAATATGATTTTTCTTATTTCATTTTCTCTTCTTTTCTACTTATCCTTTGCTTATTCTTTTAAGCTCAATTCGAAATGACTAAGGGAAGCCATGAGTGCTCTTTACCTAAGCTTACTTTTTAAGCTTTGAGCTTCCTAAGATTTTCGAGAGTTTAATAGCTTATTAAATAAGTTCTTTTCGTTATGATAGTAAACTCGTGTCCTTCAATTCAAAACTTGGTTTGGCAGTGAGTGTAAAATAAATTTGGGCTAGCCCAATAACGTTTTCAATATTAAACAGTTTACAAGAAACAATTTTATTTCAAATAGTTTTAGTAAATTTCATTTTATAAAACTTTTAAGGTGTTTAAAGTTTATTTAGTTTATTAATAATTTATCTTAACCTTGTTTGTTTTTGTGATTTGATGAATCCGGTTCAACATATAGGCGTAGAGCTTAAGGGTTTAATAAGCCAGATTGAATTTGAATATTTACTTTAGCTTATTAAATTAGGTGGTTGTAATATCCATCGTTGCTCGGATCGGGTTCTACCTTCTCTTCCTATTTCTTTAATTAGTAGCTTTTTAATTAGTTAAAAATGTTTATGTTTGATATTATGATTGTTGCTAGTTTAATTGTTATGATTAGTGAGTAGTTTATTAGTGCTTGCTAAGTGATTAGTGGAATGGAAATTAAGTGTGGATTGTAAAAAGGTTTGTTAATTAATAATTTTCAATTATTTAGATTTGTAGTTTGAATGTTTTAAAGGGAAAAATCCGGAAAAACAGTCAAACAACACATCTAGTAATTAATATCTTTTAAAGAGATTTTTGTCAAAATAAACCAACGTTGTGAGATAATTATCATTTCTAAGGAAGTTAATTCGTTAAGTAAAACTTTAATTCACACGTGAGGAACTTCTCACGTCACTTAGCAAGCATGTTCGTCTTATATCTCTTTTAAATCATTTTAGCATAATCTTAGTAGTATAATTTTTACATCTTTAATTATTATAATCTTTAATATTAAATGTAGTTTTAAAAACCAAAACCAAAACTAAAAGATAATGAAGCATTTAAGTTTCAAACATAAACGTGGTTTTCAATTCAATTCTTGTTGGGATTACGACACTCGGAAGATTAACTATTACTTGTCCTCAAGTAATGTTTACATCCGACGGGACTTACTTATATACTATTACTCGACTAGTCGTTTTTGACGAATCAGTTTTTGGCGCCATTGTGGGGGAATACCCGAAGTAATTCAATTGAGATTAGACTACTGGCTCGGGGAATTGATGTAATTGCTTTGAGGGAATACCCGAAATAGAAATAAGACTACTGGCTCGGCCGGTTAGTACTCCCGATGTGTTAGTTATTTCAGGACCTAGGGCTAATAAAATAATAATAATAATAAAGCCAAATTTCGACTCTGGGTTATCTAAATAAAACCTTCTTCTCTGGACTCGTAGTTGAGTTGTTTCGGATGAAATAAAAAGGATAACCCCTAAATTATACGAAATTAGAACCTTAATGTGGACCTTATTCTCAGCATATCGTCTCTTTAGGAAATGATTTCAAACTAATTGTGGTTTAAACCAGTCACCTTTATAATAATAAGGCCTTAATATATTTAAATAAGTGATCTCGTTTCACATTATATTTTCCGAATAAAATCCTTAGAGGAAATTAGGAATAAAGGAGCGAAAAGTAGATGCGTTTACACAATTACCATTTATGAGTAGTGTTAGCATCTAATCTTATATTTAGCTGTGATTTCGTTGTAAGCTTGGTTTAGGGATTGTGAAAATCAAGGATGACGAACTCCCGTTCTTTAAGCCTTTTAAATAAATTTTATTAAAATTTTATCTTAGTTTTTATCTTATAATAAGTGGTTAAAACGGGGGCGCTTTAGAAACAAATGATTTTAAACCTTCTTGATGGACCTTTTCTGTTCTTGTTTGATGTGAGAGGGTTTATGAGTTAAGGAGGGTTAAAATTATTTATTTCCGAGCGTGTTTCATAAACATTGCGTATAGGATCAACAATGGCTAAGTGTGGGGGAATTTGATGTGTGCTTAAATACACATCATTTAGACCCCGAAAATCACTATAAAACGGACTAAAAACACTAAAATATGGAAAATTATATTGCAAATATGTTTGTATTGTGTTTTTATGTCTTGCATGTACTAAGGATTGAAAACAAAGCGAAAACAGGATTTTTCGGGTTCGATTCGATCAAATTTACTTATTATTCAAGATCAAGACGAAGTCGGAAAAATTTCTCGAGCATATCATTGAAAAGAGCACGAGATTTCAAGTACGACAATGCCCTCATTGTTTATTGGGTTGACCCGTTACCCTTTATAAGGGTCGGGCCGACCCTTACTTATACCAAGCCCAAGACCATATCAAGCCCAGCGGTTAAGTTAATTCTCAGCCCAACAATAAAATGATTCTCGGCCCATCTGATAGATAACAAATTCAAGAAGCCTACAAAACTGAAATATGAAATGTATTGAGAATGAAGCACGTGAGTTTCACTTCCTAAAAATTAAATCAAAGAGGGCACGTGCTCCCCCACTCACTCATTTTGCTCCATACAGCAGACGACACGTGGCCGTAATTTTTTTCTATTCAGTTTGGAACTAACAACGGTAAGCTCGGAGGAATTTGTAATTTGTTGAATGGTTTTAATACGCCAAAAATGAAAGGCCATGTGGCACTACACGATTGGTAGATCGCATGAATTATGCGTTGGCAGCACCTGCAATAGTATGAGATTGTTATAAATGTGGCAATGATTGGCAATTAAGGGGACCTTCATGGAAGTTTCCCACACACGCTCTACCTGCATCAATTACCAAAATACCCCTCTTTCTTGGGCTCCAATTGGCTGGCTACTTGAAAGGGCGATTCTACCCTCGACTCATTTTCCTATATTTAAAGACACACATAGCAGTTGGTATATTATTAGTTTTTAGTTAGAAAAATTTTTAGTGTAGCTTTTTATAAAATGTTTAGCTTATTTTTTTTATAGCTTATTTGGTTTTTGTAAAGCTTTTTAAAAGCTTATTTAGCTTATTGTTCTTGGATCCTTTTGGCTTATTAATATAAGATTGAGGTTTGTTTTATTTAAAAGTGCTTATTTCTCTTTTCTTTTCTTTAAAACTTTTTTCAAATAAGCTTTCTCTTCTTTGGCTTATTTCTGGCTTATTTCTCACAGCTTATTCAAGTCTTCTAAGCTACATGAATAAGCTATCTCATAGCTTATTTGATTAGATCTAGAGCTCTTTTATAAGCCACGTCAAATAAGCTTATTAATAAGCTGTTGAGCTTAAGCTTATTTTCTTATAAGTTGTTTTAGCTTATTGTTGTTTTCTATTTATCTAGCTTTTTTTCTAATTCAAATAAGCTCTCTAGTGGTTTATTCGATCTAGATCTAAGCTTATAGATCCAAATAAGCTTTTCCTTATTTCATTTTCTCTTCTTTTCTACTTATCCTTTGCTTATTCTTTTAAGCTCAATTTGAAATCACTAAGAGAAGCCATGAGTGCTCATTACCTAAGCTTTTTTATTAAGCCTTGAGCTTCCTGAAGATTTTCAAGAGCTTAATAGCTTATTTCAAATAGTTTTAGTACATTTCAATTTATAAAACTTTTAAGGTGTTTAAAGTTTATTTAGTTTATTAATAATTTATCTTAACCTTGTTTGTTTTTGTGATTTGATGAATCCGTTTCAACACATAGGCATGGAGCTTAAGGGTTTAATAAGCTAGATTGAATTTGATTATTTAGTTTAGCTTATTAAATCGGGTGGTTGTAATATCCTTCGTTGCTCGGATCGGGTTCTACCTTCTCTTCCTATTTCTTTAATCATTAGCTTTTTAATTAGTTAAAAATGTTTATGTTTGATATTATGATTGTTGCTAGTTTAATTGTTATGATAGTAGTTTATTATTGCTTGCTAAGTGGTTAGTGGATTGGAAATTAAGTGTGGATTGTAAAAAGGTTATTTAGATTTGTAGTTTAAATGTTTTAAAGGGCAAAATCCGGAAAAATAGTCAAACAACACATCTAGTAATTAATATCTTTTTAAAAGATTTTTGTCAAAATAAACCAACGTTGTGAGATAATTATCTTTTCTAAGGAAGTTAATTCGTTAGGTAAAACATTAATTCACACTTGAGGAACTTTTCACGTCACTTAACAAACATGTTCGTCTTATATCTCTTTTAGATCATTATAGCATAATCTTAGTAGTATAATTTTTACATCTTTAATTAGTATAATCTTTAATATTAAAAGTAGTTTTAAAAACCAAAACCAAAAATTAAAAGATAATCAAGCATTTAAGTTTCAAACATAAACTTGGTTTTCAATTCAATTCTCGTTGGTATTACGACACTCGGAAGATTAACTATTACTTGTCCTCAAGTAATTTTTACATCCGACGGGACTTACTTATATACTATTACTCGACTAGTCGTTTTCGACGAATCAGTTTTTGGCGTCGTTGCCGGGGAATACCCGAAGTAATTCAATTGAGATTAGACTATTGGCTCCGTGAATTGATGTAATTGCTTCGAGGGAATATCCGAAGTCGAAATAAGACTACTCTCTCGGTCGGTTAGGATGCCCGATGTGTCAGTTGTTTAAAGGACCGAGGGCTAATAAAATAATAATAATAATAAAGCCAAATTTTGACTCCGAGGTTATCTAAATAAAACCTCCGTCTCTGGACTCGTAGTTGAGTTGTTTCGGATGAAATAAAAAGGATAACCCCTAAATCATGCGAAATTAGAACCTTAATGTGGACCTTATTCTCAGCATATCATCTCTTTAGGAAATGATTTCAAACTAATTGTGGTTTAAACCAGTCACCTTTATAATAATAACGCCTTAATATATTTAAATAAGTGATCTTTTTTCACATTATATTTTTAGAATAAAATCCTTAGAGGAAATTAGGAATAAGGGAGCGAAAAGTAGTTGCGTTTACACAATTAGCATTTATGAGTAGTGTTAGCATCTAATCTTATATTTAGCTGTGATTTTATTTTAAGCTTGGTTTGGGGATTGTAAAAATCAAGGATGACGAACTTCCGTTCTTTAAGCCTTTTAAATAAATTTTATTAAAATTTTATCTTAGTCTTTATCTTATAATAAGTGGTTAAGACAGGGGCGCTTTAGAAACAAATGATTTTAAACATTCTTGATGGACCTTTTCTGTTCTTGTTTGATGTGAGGGGGTTTATGAGTTAAGGAGGGTTAAAATTATTTATTTCTGGGCGTGTTTCATAAACATTGCGTGTGGGACTCGCAATGGTTAGGTGTGGGGGAATTTGATGTGTGCTTAAATACACATCATTTAGACCCCGTAAATCACTATAAAATGGACTAAAAACACTAAAATATGGAAAATTATATTGCAAATATGTTTGTATTGTGTTTTTATGTCTGACATGTACTAAGGATTGAAAACGAAGCAAAAACGGGAATTTTCGGGTTCGGTTCGATCAAGTTTACTTATTATTCGAGACCAAGATGAAGTCATAAAAATTCCCCGAGCATATCATTGGAAGGAGAACGAGATTTCGAGTACGACGGTGCTCTCATTGTTTATTGGGTTGACCTGTTACCCTTTATAAGGGTCGGGCCGACCCTTACTTATACCAAGCCCAAGATCATATCAAGCCCATCGGTTAAGTTAATTCTCAGCCCAACAATAAAATGATTCTCAGCCCAACTGATAGATAACAAATTCAAGAAGCCCACAAAACTAAAATATGAAATGTATTGAGAATGAAGCACGTGAGTTTCACTTCCTTAAAATTAAATCAAAGAGGGCACGTGCTCCCCCACTCACTCTTTTTGCTCCATACAACAGACGACACGTGGCCTTTATTTTTTTCTATTCAGTTTGAAACTAAAGGTAAGCGCGAGGAATGTGTGTGAGTAGAATGCGTTTTATCAACGCAAATGAAAGGCCATGTGGCACTACACGATTGGTAGATCGCATGAATTATGCGTTGGCAGCACCTGCAATAGTACAAGATTTTTATAAATGTGGCAATGATTGGCGATTAAGGGGACCTTCGTGGAAGTTTCCCACACACGCTCTACCTGCATCAATTACCAAAATACCCCTCTTTCTTGGACTCCTATTGGCTGGCTACTTGAAAGGTCGATTCTACCCTCGACTCATTTTCCCCTATTTAAAGACACACACAACAGTTGGTATATTATTAGTTTTTAGTTAGAAAAAATTTTAGTGTAGCTTTTTATAAAATGTTTAGCTTATTTTCTGTTTTAGCTTATTTGGTTTTTGTAAAAGCTTTTTAAAAGCTTATGTGGATCCCCTTTTTACCGATCTTAGATTAGCTTGTTAAAGCTTAAGTTGTCTTAGATAGATCCTAAACAACTTTGATAGAAACCCTGAGTAATATATAAAGATTATGCGGAAACTAATCTTTATACACTAGAAGAAACAATGTAACAGTAACACAAGAACTTTCACAAAACTTTCAATATATTGAATGATTCACAAAACAACTATATGTTTTGCCTAAATAACTATGACTTTTCTATCTTGGATTCCGTCTTTCTAACTATGCCGTAAAGGTTCTTTTTATACACCAAGAAAACCCTAACGGGCTTACAAAATACGTTAAGTGATCATGCATATCTATTCCTAATATAACTCATGAATATCACTTAAGTAGTACTAACTATATATGACTAACAATACTAAATATAACTGGCAGTACTAACAATGTACTGGTAGTACTAACTAACTATCAGCAGTACTAAGTGTAAAAGCTCTAAATCCCAACAATCCTCCCCTAAACTTGTGATTTATCTCCAAATCATCAAGTTTCTTGAATTAAATCTTGTTGGCTCTGAGAGGATTCTTCCAAACACTTTAGCTTCTTGGTTTGTTGGCTTCTATGAAGATCTTCATCACTAAGTCTCTTGCCACCTCACTCTCTTCTTCTACTTGCAACCTTCTCTTGCTACAACTTTTGTCATTTCTTCCTCATTTTAACTTCTGAGCAATTTCTTCATCAGTACTTAGAAATTCTCCAGCAGTACTAAAAAGATCTTCAGCAGTACTAACTTTTAAACTGTCAGTACTTCTTCTTCTGGTGTAGCTTTTGAAAGTCTTTTCTTAAGAAGCATCTACAAGAATTTTAGCTGCACTAAGAACATCAAGGTGAACTTCAGAACTTTCTTGACTTTGCTCTTCACAGGTAATCTGCTACAAGATGTCACCAAACTCAACTTCTTCTGCATGTTCTGTCTCTACATCTTCATATTCAGTTTCTGATATCCTCCCCTGTTTGGAAGGATCCTTTGAGACCAAATCCTCTTCTTCATCTGAAATGACCACCTTTGCCTTTCTCCTCTTTGTTGTAGACTTGGGCTGATCTTCCAAATGTTTGACCTTTTTCACCAACTTAATAAGAGCCTTACCATAAACCTGCTTAGTTTATTTGAGATCTTGCTCTAAGCTGGTTACTTTTTTAGATAGTTTAGTACACAATTTCATTAATTCATTATGTTTCTTGCTGCCCTCATCACTTTTAGGTGTGTAACCTCCTAAGAGAGGTGGATCATTGGACTTTTAGATGCAGCCTCAAACCAAGTTTGAGCATCTACATCCCCAATATGGTAACTTGGCACCTGGGATCACTACCTGAACCAAATCCCAAAGGACTTAATTCATTAAGTGTTGCCATAGATTGGGTCTTAGTTTATGTTACCACTGTCCTGCTCTGTTTTAAAGCTAGAAGCAGTAGTGGCAGCCCTTTCTATTCTGTCACCCAACTCCTTATGGACAGCCTTATCACCAACCTTTTTCAAGGGGACCACCAGACTGAGGTACCTTAGTGTCCCGACCTCTTTTGTATTGCCTAGATGTCTGACTTTTCACACACTTCAGTCTGATGATACATGCTCTTACATCCATTCTTGATTGTATACATCATTAGCCTCCTCTCAAACAATACTTCAAGGATGAACCACATAATACTAATCAGCTTAATAAACATTATATTATTGATAAATAAATAAAGTTGCTTTGGTTTTTGCGATTCTTAGTTTAAGTCACTTCGTAGAGATTACTTCTGGTGAAAGTAAGGTATACATCGAGGTTTTCTTGTGGGGAAATAGGCTACCGATTTCTGACGGCTCGCTACCGTTGTCTAGGTAGTTAAAAGACCACAAGACTTGAAATTTGGCTAATAATAAATAGTTATGTAATAAACCAAAGCCGAAATAAGACCACCACCTCTTGCCGGCTCACAACCGATGTGGTAGTCGTTTAAAGGGTGGAGGTAATAATAATAATAAAAACTATGGGCTGATAAAAGTTTACTGCCTCTTGCCGGCTCACAACCGATGTGGCAGTCTTCTAAATAAGGCACATAGTAATAATCCGAGACTGATAAAAGTTTGCTGCATCTTGCCGGCTCACAACCGATGTTGCAGCCTTCTAAAAGTCGAGAAATTTTCTGAGGTCAAAATAGATCCTGGACACATGGTCGGCTGCATACCGAGTGTGGCAGTGTGTTTTAAAGGGCTGAGTTTAATAATGTGGCAAGTAGTAATAAGAATAAAAGCCAAATTTCGACTTCGGGTTTTCCAAATAAGCCACCAGTCTCTGGACTATGTAGCGTGAGTTGTTTCGGATGAATGTAAAGAAGGAAACTCCTCATGATATCATGCTGAAATATTAGGATACCTTATATGTTGAAGACCTTCGTATTCTCAAATACATCGTGCTTCTATAGGAAAAGTTGATTTCAAACTCATATAAGTGGTCTGATCTCCTTCGTCGGTTTTAGTACTTTTATAGAAGTTAATATAAGGGAGACATAATTTATTTGTCACCAATAATCAAGGTATATAAAAATGACCTTTAGAGGAGTTTAGGTAAATATATGGTGAGCGAAAGTGGATAATGGTTGACACGCATTAGCATTTATGAGTAGTGTTAGCATATAATCTTATATTTGGCTGTGATTTCGTTTTGAGCTTAGTTTAGGGATTGTGAAAAGTCAAGGATGATGAACTCACGTTCTTAAATCTTTTAATAAAAAAATAAAATTATTTTTTTTCAAGCTTTTGTTTTTATTAAAAACGGTTAAAACGGGGATGCTTGCGAAACATAATGATTTTTGAACCTTCTTAATGGACCTTTTCTGTTCTTGTTTGATTGTGAGGGGTCATAAGTTAAAGGGGGTTAAATTATTTATTTCCGGGCTTGTTTTATAAACATTGCGTGTGAGACCAGCAATGGTTTAGTGTGGGGGAATTTGATGTGCGCTAAAACACACATCATTTATAACTCGAAAAACATTATAAAACGGACTAAAAATACTAAAATATGCTTAATTATATTGCAAATATGTTTGTTTGGTATTTTTATGTTCTTGTCAGAAAGTACTAGGGATACTGAAACAAAGCAAAAACGGGTATTTTCGAGTTTATTTCGATCAAGTTTGCTTATTATTTGAAGACAAGACGAAGTCAGAAAAATTCCCCGAGCATGCCATTGGAAAGAGCACGGAAAATCAAGTCGCGATACTTTCATCTTTTATTGGGCCGCCGACGCCATTTATATGGGTCGGACCGACCCATGCTTATTAAAGGCCTAAGTCTAAAATGCATGCTTTGAATCCAAACTTTGATGAAAAATGTTGTACAGGCCAAGGATGTTAGCAATACTCGGCCCAATAAGATTGTAATTTATTAGTCTTAAGAGAATGAAATGTAATCCGATGAGCATCAACTAGGCATCAAGTTGCCATGAAAGATTAATATTAAAATAAAAAACAACGGACACCCCTCACTATATTTATAATATATTTTGGCTAACTTAGTCCTGACACGTGGCGGCCTTCTAACAATTATTTTCCATGATAAACTTTCACAAAACTTTCAATATATTAAATGATTCACAAAACAACTATATGTTTTGCCTAAATAACTATGACTTTTCTATCTTGGATTCCGTCTTTCTAACTATGTCGTAAGGGTTCCTTTTATACACCAAGGAAACCCTAATGGACTTACAAAAGACGTTAAGTAATCATGCATATCTATTCCTAATATAACTAATGCATATCACTTAAGCAGTACTAACTATATATGACTAACAGTACTAAATATAACTGGCAGTACTAACAATGTACTAGAAGTACTAACAATGTACTGGCAGTACTAACTAACTCTCAGCAGTACTAAGTGTAAAAGCTCTAAATCCTAACAGCTTATTTAGCTTATTGTTCTTGGATCGTTTTGGCTTATTAATATAAGATTGAGATTTGTTTTATTTAAAAGTGCTTATTTCTCTTTTCTTTTCTTTAAAACTTTTTTCAAATAAGCTTTCTCTTCTTTAGCTTATTTCTTACAGCTTATTCAGGTCTTTTAAGCTACTTAAATAAGCTATCTCATAGCTTATTCGATTAGATCAAGAGCTCTTTTATAAGCCACGTCAAATAAGCTTATTAATAAGCTGTTAAGCTTAAGCTTATTTTCTTATAAGCTGTTTTAGCTTATTGTTGTTTTCTATTTCTCTAGCTTATTTTCTAATTCGAATAAGCTCTCTAGTGGTTTATTCGATCTAGATCTAAGCTTATAGATCCAAATAAGCTTTTTCTTATTTCATTTTCTCTTCTTTTCTACTTATCCTTTGCTTATTCTTTTAAGCTCAATTCGAAATCACTAAGGGAAGCCATGAGTGCTCATTACCTAAGCTTATTTATTAAGCTTTGAGCTTCCTAAGATTTTTAAGAGCTTAATAGCTTATTAAATAAGTTCTTTTTGTTATGATAGTAAACTCGTGTCCTTCAATTCAAAACTTGGTTTGGCAGTGAGTGTAAAACGAATTTAGGCTAGCCCAATAACGTTTTCACTATTAAACAGTTTGTAAGAAACAGTTTTATTTCAAATAGTTTTAGTAAATTTCATTTTATAAAACTTTTAAGGTGTTTAAAGTTTATTTAGTTTATTAATAATTTATCTTAACCTTGTTTGTTTTTGTGATTTGATGAATCCGGTTCAACACATAGGCTTAGAGCTTAAGGGTTTAATAAGCTAGATTGAATTTGATTATTTACTTTAGCTTATTAAATCGGGTGGTTGTAATATCCTTCGTTGCTCGGATCGGGTTCTACTTTCTCTTCCTATTTCTTTAATTAGTAGCTTTTTAATTAGTTAAAAATGTTTATGTTTGATATTATGATTGTTGCTAGTTTAATTGTTATAATTAGTGAGTAGTTTATTAGTGCTTGCTAAGTGATTAGTGGATTGGAAATTAAGTGTGGATTGTAAAAAGGTTTGTTAATTAATAATTTTTAATTATTTAGATTTGTAGTTTGAATGTTTTAAAGGGCAAAATCCAGAAAAATAGTCAAACAACATATCTAGTAATTAATATCTTTTTAAGAGATTTTTTTCAAAATAAATCAACGTTGTGAGATAATTATCTTTTCTAAGGAAGTTAATTCGTTAAGTAAAACCTTAATTCACACTTGAGGAACTTTTCACGTCACTTAGCAAGCATGTTCGTCTTATATCTCTTTTAGATCATTTTAGCATAATCTTAGTAGTATAACTTTTACATCTTTAATTAGTATAATCTTTAATATTAAAAGTAGTTTTAAAAACCAAAACCAAAAATTAAAAGATATTCAAGCATTTAAGTTTCAAACATAAACGTGGTTTTCAATTCAATTCTCGTTGGGATTACGACACTCGGAAGATTAACTATTACTTGTCCTCAAGTAATTTTTACATCCGACGGGACTTACTTATATACTATTACTCGACTTGTCGTTTTCGACGAATCACAAGTGTCACCTAATTGACGTTTGTCATTAGAAAGAGTGTAAGTATGATAGAAATGAGCGAGAAGTAAAATGGATTAAGGGTAATTAGTGGTGTTATAGCATGGCTTGAGTTGCAAAACCATATAGGTTGATGCAACTAGTTAAGTATATGTTTGAGAATGCTAAAATGGAATGAGGAGTAAAGTACCACCAAGTTTGGTTAGTATTATATGAAGAGATTTTAGGGACGAAATCTAAATAAGGGGGATAGATTTGTAACACCCCAAAACCCGTTTATAAATATTTAATTACGAGACTGCCATATAATGAGTTTAACTATGACTTCTATAAGTTTGAAGACGTTATGTAATTGGCAA
This sequence comes from Tanacetum coccineum, assembly GCA_026074375.1. NCBI lineage: Eukaryota > Viridiplantae > Streptophyta > Magnoliopsida > Asterales > Asteraceae > Tanacetum > Tanacetum coccineum. The sequence goes on along the minus strand of BQNB010031412.1, from coordinate 2,280 downwards.
GTCAACCCGATAGTCAAACTATAAGTATTAATATTATGTAAATGGTGTTAGAAAATATTGTGTGTCATAATTACGAAAAGAATAGAATTAGGGACTAAAATTGACAAGTGGTAAATGAGTTATATAAGTTGGTGTGGCCAAATATAAAGAAGAAGGACTTGAAGGACCAAAAGTGTTAAGTGGCCAAACTTCCACCCACCTTATATCTAGAAATTCCTGGACTTTCCACATGCTTCTGTATTTGTCTAGTGTTCTTGTTGGTGTCGACATAGAGAGGAAGAAAAGAGAGGGAAAAAGATGAGGTATTTGCTAGTGATGGTTTGAAGGATAATTAAGGTCCTAAATTAAGATATAAGTTCATACTAATGATCCCTACAAGTAAGTGATTCCTAATTCTAGTTTAATTTGGTAATTTAAGAATTAGGATTGAGGAAAATTGGGGGGTTTAGGTAATTATGATCCTTAACCAAGAATTGAGGAAATTGTGATGATGGGTTTAAGTCAATTAAAGATTTTATCTAAAATTGAGGGTTTTCACCATATGATCATATGATGTTAATGAATAATTAAGGGTGTGTTAATGGGCTGTATAAACCCATATTATGATATCTCTTTAATGTGTTTTTGTATGTGTAATTATGGTTTATGAAGGCTAGCATTAGATGATGATGATGATGATGGTGTTATTGGTAGATTTAGCTTGGATGAGAGGTAAGTAATTTGACTATGACAAGGTGTTATGTTAAATTATCATATTGTGTATTATGTGTTGTGTGTATGATTGTATTAAGGATATAGAAGATTTAAGGTTTAGTGTCCGTGGCCTAATTTTAGAAGGAGGCGAGTTGGTTAAGCTAGCTAGGATGTATGTTGCATAGTTGTGATACTAATAAAGGTATGTGAAGCTTATGTCGAAATGAATGAATGCAAGTGATTGTATGATTTAGTCTTTTAGGCTAGTAAGTGAAGTATGTGATGAGAATATGCTAAATGATATATGATGTCATGTTATGTCTATTACTTACTAAGCGAAAACTTACGTGTTATAGTTGAAATGTTTTATAGGTTCTTGCAATGAAGGTAATGCTTGGATTAAAGCATAGAATTGGAAGTGGGGATTAGAAGGGTAATGAGGTTGAAAGTGTAATGGAACATACCTAAAAGCTTAGTATTAGTACCGAGCTTAATTCAAGGCTGAACCCCCAAGTGTCATAACGGTTTCTAAATAAATGTTGTCAAGTGTCAAGTGTCATGTAAACGTAGATGTGTATAATGAGTAAAAGTCTTTTGTTATAGTTGGTAGGTGAAGTGTATGCAAACGGGTCAAAACGGGTATTTGTCAAACCCCGTAAAGTATAAGCTTATGGGTCATTTAGACCGTAATAGTTTACGGAAATGATGTATTTTAATTTATTAATGAATTCTGAAAAGTTTCGCGTAATTTCGAGTTCGGGAAGTTAGTTTTCGAAAAAGTGTCAAAAAATATGTTTTGGGTGACCAGAAATAAGCAGCCGCCCGGCTGCTCATCCAGCCGCCCTGCTGCTCATCCAGCCGCCCCGCTGCTCACCAGCCGCCGGGTGTGGATGTCCAGCCGTCGGGCTGGATTGGTCCGACAGATTTTTGTCGATCTTGTTTTTGCCGTAAAAACTAAACCGTAAAGAGTTAAAAACCGTTCTTTATATCATTGGAAAGGTATTTGAGTCTACTTTCATTTAAAAATACTTCTAAGTGGCGAAGATTAATTGATGTTGGTCATTCTATAAAAGAATGACAGAAGGTCTTTTTCGGATCTTGGTTTGAGCAAAGTTTTTAATTTTTGGTCAAATTTAGAGTCGAGAAAGGGGCGTTTCAATTTATACATGCATAAATATGTAAAAATGTCATAATACAAAAATTTAAATACTTCCCACCCATCCTAGTCATATATGTCGTCCCCTCCTCTATATATGGCATAGGAAACATTCTTGAATTAATGTGCTGTCATTTATGTAATTATCAAAGGCTTATGCCTTCATGTGATCTAGAAAGCAACTCAAAACCTATACCTACCTGAGGCCGAGTGACCGGCCATAGCATAAACCCACACCAAAATGGGTAAAATTTCACTATACACTTTCAAAGTGGCTTTAGGACTTATCTAAATTAACTTTTAAAAGTCATGTAAACTATTAACTTTCACACACACTTCTCACTAGTAAAAAAATCATAGTTCTCTCCTCCTAGCTCTCATAGTGCACAACTCAAAGACAAGGGGAAAGAACAAGTTGGTTTTGATATTTT
>BQNB010031411.1:3256-54008 GCA_026074375.1 Tanacetum coccineum | reverse complement strand
TCTTATAAGTCAAGCCAGACCTAAAAGTCAAAGGGTATAATTATTATCTAAAAATCCGAAAATTCTCAGATGTTACAGTACTGGCGGTACTAATTTCCTTATTTGAACTATCTCCACTTTCTTTCGTCATATCTCTAGGATATTAAATAAAATCTCCAAAATAAAATATCTAACACTAAGTGTGTCGAATTTTGTGGTAAGTACTCTGGCTTTGTGCCTATCAAACTTAACGGGGACTAGTTTTCTTCCAAAAACTATACTTGGGGATTTTATATTCTAAGTCGAATAACCTAAGGTTAATTACTCCTTAAAAATTATTCTCTCGATATAGTAAGCAGTGTAATCACTAGGTTACTATATTTTCTATCTACGGGTTTAGAAAAGATATAAAACTTAAAACTAAGGGGTAACTTTTATAACTATGTATCTATATAAAACTAAAACAGAATTATATAGAAGAAATAAAATAGTGGAGGGGGTGAATTTTTTTTTTATAAAACCTGTTAGGGTAAATAACCCTAGTGTCCCTTTTCTCTTATTATGTCCGCCCCTTTCTTTTGTTTTGGGGAGTTCGTCTCCTTGAGGCCTTCTGATCTTTCTCCTCTGTTGTGATTAACCGCCGAATATTATGGGTGGTATAACCGTCCTTCTTCTGGGCTTGTGTTCGTAACCACTGGGTTCCTCAATTTGGTTGTGCCAAAATCTAGGGTTTCGCAAAGATTGGGGATCTTAAAAATTCGTCCAAGATTTGGGCGTTTGTGGATAACCTGAATCAATTGATGATTCGATTAAGGGTGCGGTTCTTGTTTCTTCAAAATCAGGTATGTTCGTTCCCTTTTTTGATGATTTGATTTTGCGCCCTTTTGATGATGACTTAATGTTATCCTTTCGATGTGTTTTTCTGTTTTGAATCTGGGTTTCGGATTTTTAACCTATGAGTTTGAAGATTCTGGGTTTAGGTTTTTTTTTTGGTTTGATGTTCTTGAGGAAAAACTGAACTTGCAAAAAAAAAGACCCCTTTGATGCCAGTTGAATTAATCACAAAAAATGATTGATCCCTTGGCGACAGACATTGGGTTCCTTTTTGATATACTTTGTTTGATAACACACGAATATGGTTTTTTTGATTGTGTGTTCAATCTGATTTTGCAAAGTTTTGTTTTTTTTGTCAAAACAAACTGGTTCTTTTTTTATTCAAAACATGAAAAGAAATGGTATATGATGATTTTGGTTTTAACCAAACCTGCTCTGATACCAAATGTTGGCCCCTAACAATAGGATCTATGATTCACGATATACTATAAACATGAAATGAACTTTATTTCTATAAATCTGTCATCGATCGTGATGAATGTTTACATCTCTACTATTTATACATGATGAAAAGTCACGAATGAAAGGGTGTGTTGGTTTGTTTAATCCAACAGTTGTGTCCCTTCCTATGTAACTGCCATATAACTGTTTTTATAACTAACTATAACTGTTTTGTAACTGCCTTTGTCTCCAGCAGATTGGGATTAACCCAACATTAATTGTTGGCCCTTTTTCTCACGGATCTTTAATCACGATATACCAAAAATATGAAATAAACTTTATTTCTATAAATCTGTCATCATAAAACTGTTTACAACATGTTTGTTCTATTTATACATAACGAAAAGTCACGAATGAAGAGTCGTGTTGGTTCGAATGATCCAACAGTCGTGTCCCTTCCTTGTAACTGCCAATAACTAACTTTTGTAACTGCTAACTAACTGTTTTTTATAACTAACTATAACTGTTTTGTAACTGCCATTGTCTCCAGCAGATTGGGATTAAACCAACATTCTCCTCCTTAATCACAATCGTTGTGACGTAGATCTTTAAGTCTTCTTGATCCATCTTCTGGTTAAATCCACCATTTGAGCTACTACTGCTTTGATCTCTTGTAGTGCTTGTGATCATCATCATCATTGTTAGGAAATTCATTATCTTCCTTTAAGTTTGCTAGTAAGCAGACAGGTGTTCCTATCCTTAGATTTGCCTTATATAGTCGGTTTCTCAGTCGTGTAACTTTCATGAAGATTTTGTTATCCATGTCATAAAGTCGTAATTCGTCGTCTTCCATTACTACTTTACAACCAATTTCAGTGAATTGTCCAAGGCTCAATAAGTTGCTCTTTAAGTCAGGAATGTAATATACGTGTGATATGATTCTTTGCTTCTCATCATCACATTCTATTAGAATTGAACCTTTTCCTTTGATCTCTATGTATGAACCATCTCCGAATCTTACTTTTCCACTAACCTTCTCATCTAATTCTTTGAAGTGTTCTCTCACTCCAGTCATGTGATTACTAGCTCCGTTGTCTAAGTACCATAGACTATCCATATTTGTCTCTTTATATCCTACATCTTCTTCATGTAGCGAGACCTTTTGTTCTTCATCTTCTAATATTGCCATTAGTAAGGTTGGTTCTAAATCTTCTTCAACGAGGTTAGATTGCTCGTTTGGTTTTGTCCTTTGAGGACATTTAGGTGCAATGTGCCCTATCTTCTTGCATTTGTAGCATTGTAATTTGCTAGTATCATAACTTGATTTCTTGAAGTTATCTCTCTTATAATTCTTATGAGAGTTTTCTCCATCTTTCCTCTCTTCCTTAAAATTCTCATGGTTTCTTCCTTGTGAGAATTTATGTTTTCCACGTCCACGTCCTCTAAAATACTTTCCTTTATTCTCATGTCGAGTGAACATCAATTTCTCTTGATTGTCCACTTGTTTGCCTTTCTTATACTTAATTCTTTCTTCATAAGTCTTAAGTCTACCAATTGCTTCTTCTAAGGTCATTTCATCTAGATCCGAGTATTGCTCTATTGACGCAACTATTTGCAGATACCTATCGGGTACAACATTTAATAGTTTACGTACTAATGTTTCATCTTCCATTGTATGCCCTAGACTGGCTGCTTTGTTTACTATGGTTGTTAGTTTTGCGGTGAAGGTGTCGATGGTCTCGTCTTCCTTCATGTGTAACATCTCAAATTCGGATTTGAGTGTTTGCAACCTTGCTTGTTGGACTCTTTCTTCTCCTATGTGTCTAGTTTTTAAGGCATCCCATATAGTTTTCGCGGTTTTGTGTTTTGTGATTTGAAGCAATTGTTCTTCTGGTAAGGCTTGGTAAAGGAATGCGATAGCAGTTTTGTCTTTTTTGTTATCTGCTTGGGTTTTTTCATTTGGTTATATTATTTCCCAGAAGCCATTTGCTTCGAGAATGATTTGCATTCGAATTGCCCATAATGAGTAATTCGAGTGTTTTAAAATTGGACATTGGAATTGGGGTGTAGTAGTAGTACTTACTTCCTTTTTTGAAGTATCTCCACTTTCTTTCATTATATCTCTAAGATATTAAATAAAATCTCCAAAATAAAATACCTAACACTAAGTGTGTCGGATTTTGTGGTGAGTACTCTGGTTTTGTGCCTTACAGGCTATCAATCTTAACGGGGACTAGTTTTTCTTCCGAAAACTATCCTTGGGGATTTTATATTCTAAAACGAATAACCTAAGGTTAATTACTCCTTAAAAATTATTCTCTCGATATAGTAAGTAGTGTAATTACTAAGTTACTATATTTTCTATCTATGGTTTTAAGAAAAGTTACTAGCTTAAAATTATGGGTAACTTTTAAAAAATCCTAAACCTAAAAGTCTATATAACTAAAATCTGATTATATAGAAAAATGAAAAGTGGAGGGGGTGAAAAAAAAATTTTGTAAAACCTGTTAGGGTTATTATACCCGGTGCCCTTTCTCTCTTTATTTTTGTCCGCCCTTTTTTTTTATGTGCGGAGTTCGTCTCCTTCGAGTTCGTCTCCTTGGGGTCTGATTTAAAACTTCTTCTCTTGTCTTGGTGGTCTTCTTCTTCTTCTTCTTGTGTTCGTAACCACGGATTCCCTGATTTGGTTTGTGCGAAATTAGGGTTTCGCAACAAAATTAGGATCTTCTAACGTCCTTCGATTTTGGGCGTTTTTGGATAAACGTGAATCAAATGATGATTCCAACGGGTTCGATTATCGATTCTTCAAAGAGGTGTGTTTGTTCCCTTTTTTTGATGTTTTGATCTTCGTCCGTTTTGTGATGACTTTGTTATCCAATTTATGTGGTTATAATTTTTTGTTTCGAATCTGGGAGTAGAATGGTGCCTAACCCTTTGATTTTCGGGGTTATATTTTTCCGATTATTGTTCTTGATAAGTTTGCAGGGATGAAACCCTTTGTTGCCAGTGATTATTCACTTGGTAGCAATTGTTGGGGTCTCCTTTTTTTACAAAGATTTGATAAACACAGAAGTGATTTTCTTGATTGTGTTTGTTTGAATTGCAAACTGTTTTTTGGAAAAATTTTGGTTCGGTTTGTTCTTTGATTCGAAACAGGAACACAGTAAATTCTTGACAACGGTATATGATGATTTGGTTTACTCAACCAAAAGCTCTGATGCCAAATGTTGGATCGAAAAATCTATTTTGAATCAAAATATACCAAAATGTAAAGTTTTATAAATCTGAATCTGTCATCATCATTGAATGTTTACAATCGTTGCTTATTTATATTACATGAAAGGGTGCGAGTGAAAAAATGCGTCCCTTGGTAAAATAACTGAAAAACAGTTATGTAACTGTCTTTGTAACCGTCACTTTGTAATTGCCATTGTTGGCGGGTTTGTGATTACCCGGTTGGATGGGTTTCGGCCCAATATTGTTTCCTCTAATTCAAATATTAAAACCATTATTAAAAAAAGGAGAGACTTAAGTTGAATAAACCAGTATTTGTCAACTTACTTTTTCTAGGGGCTGAAGCAAGATGCCTTCTACTTCTAAATCGTCTGTATGATCTTTAAACACAATGTCAAGATCAAAAGTTCTCCCATTGCTAGTGAATTGATACAATTCAGCAATATAAGAGTGATTATCTTTTGTTTCATTTGCAAGGTACACAATAGAACTTTCTGTCTCCCCTTCTAATTTGTATCTGAGAGCTACATACTTTTATTTCCAAGAATAGTTGATCTTGCATAATACAAGGTTCACTGTGTATCTGATCGATGGGGTCAAGAATTGAGTTCTGATATGTACTTTAAATCCTTTTTTATTTGTTCTATAAAAGTGTGGGAATCTGCATGAAAAAGAAGCATAGAATGATACTTATGAAATATTAGTAGTCTGAAAACCTTAAAAATAAACAATAGGGATGAGTTGGTGGAGGAAGAGGACAAGTCACCTTGAATAACGTTCATCATGATAGAAACTATAACCACCTTTAGGTGAATTCAAACAGTGAGCTATCGATAACATTTCACAGTGTTCTTCATTTTCATTCAGTGAAAACCACTGTCCATATTTTATATAATACAGTTAGGAATTAGTTTGATGATATTATCTTTCTTAAACTACAAGTTTAAAAAATATCAAGTAGTGGCCTATATATAGACATGGCACATTACCGTTTTGTGATTGTTAATGTGGAAACCTTTCGAGAGAAGCTCTTTAAGCTCCTCAATGGATTTGTAGAACAGAGACTGTGATGCAGCCTTAACTATGTCTTTATACTCTTCTAACCTATGAGCATGCAGTTCCACCTATATATGAAAAACATATACAAAGTCAAGTCAGCCGTTGAGGTTATACTTAAAAATATGCTTGTGGCGGACCTATTTTCTTATAGTGCTTCTAAATATACTAGCTAGAACCATCAAACAACATAGAAAAAAACATAAATTATTAAGCCGGTATTTTTCTGTTTACTTTATCTTCAAGGGGTTGGAACTCAAAGCTTGCTACTTGTAACTTGCAACTGCTCTGAAATACTTCAAATTCAATTTCAAAATCTACAGTTTTGTGGTAGCTTGTAAACTGATATAAAGGTACCACGAACCATCCATCTTCTGTCTCGTATGTATCGTAAATCATGCAACATTTTGTCTCCCCATCTAATTTGTAGTGGAGGGCCTCACACTTCATTCCCTCGCCATTTTTGAAGACAACGTTCACACTGTATGTGATTTGGGGATACAAGAATCGAACTCTAACACGTACTTTCAAATCTTATCCATCTTTACAGTAACAGCGTCTCCCTGAAAATCTGAATGAAGTAGCAGCTAAGTTTGACATAATTAAAAACCATAGACAAACAATAGCGATGGGTGTAAGAAGAAGAACAAGTCACCTTGAATTTTCAAAGCCAGATGGATCTTCTAAATGGTCATATTTAATTTGATCCAAACAGGCTTCAATGCATATCCTTTTACAAATGACTTCTCCCTTTTCATTAATGGATAGCAACTACATGTCCATTAATTGAATTAGTTAACTGGATATCATGCTTGAGTTTTCAATACTTTTAAAACTATGATAGAAATACATTTCATATGACAAGGCTATAAAACAAAAGATGCAAAATCATAAGGGATGTCTTCGGAAATTCAACTGCAAATTATTTTATTTTTTTAATTACCATTTTCAAAATGAAAAGAAATGTGGCTTATATCCGTTTTGCCCCCATTAACCGGGAACTCTAAGAAACTCAGAGGTGGATCCGCAGCCAGCCATTAAGTATTCTCTTTACTACTGTTCTTGCAGCCCTTACACATCTCTTCCTGATCATCGTACGTCTCGGCCATTACGCATTATCTCTTCCGCCCCTAATACCTATCCTTGCCGTTCCAGATTCATAAGATGCTTTTGTAATTTAATGTAGGCCAAGCTTTAAGGTTTTTTCACCAACAAACAGGAAACATCGTTGCCGTGTTCACGAGTTTCGTCCCTGTAAACATTGATACGCATGTTACAAATGATTTCGAATAGCACTCGGATCTCATTTTGCTGCTTGAGATCAGGAAAGATGATCTCATCTAGTTTCTTTTCTTCATAGCATTTTCTTCGCAACAATTTTTTTTTGCCAGCATGAAATCCTTTACACTTACCATTACAATTTTCATTAGCAATACTTCTCCCACACAGAAATCTATCAAATAAAACTACCCCTCAAACAGAGTTCACGTCTGCTCTTTTGTTTAGTTGGTACGTGTTCCATGTAAGTGGATCACAGTAGCCAGGGTGAAGGTACCTCACGGACTGCCGTGGAAATGAAATGTGTATTTTAGATTAGCATGTGGCTTATTTTTTGAAAGCCCGAAATCAGCACCTTTAGCGCATGCAGAACTATCATCAAAGTAAAATGTTTGCACTTTGTTTTCACGGTGTACGGGTTTCTTTGTTGTGTCCTCACACTCCTGGGGATCATGATGGCAAGCTTAGGTCCATTGGACATTGTGTGTGTGTGTGTAGGCAGGATCTTTAGTCTTTGCGCTCCCGTGAAGCGCGGCTTTTTTAATAATGCCGGTCAAGTTTCCCGTTGATTGCCAATGGCGCATATCATTGAGGATCTACTCTCATCCTCTCTTCGTATAGCATAATTCCCAAGAGAGGAGATTAGATTTTATGCTGTGTAACAAGAATGTATCTAATTTCTTTTATGATTTTCCGGAGGTCTCCTTGCCCGTATTTTCGATCCAGGCATTTGATGGCAACCATGCTTTTTCCCTCAGAGTGAGATAGTTCGCCTTTATAAACTCTCCCAAACCCGCCGTTTCTGAAAACTTTGTTTTCATTGAAGTTGTTGGTGGCTGATTTGGTATCTTTCAATTTAATTTCAAAGATGCCTCTAATTCCTTCATGAAGGACGCCATTTATTTGTTGGATCAATAATAATGAGAGAGTAAAATTCAATTTGGTGTTGTAAGCAGTGTTTGTTGTAGGAACATACAAGTAGTCTAAAGCTTTTATGGCCTGTGTGTGGGCGAGATTTTGATCACATTAATGGATAACAACTTTTTTTAGGTTCTATAAATGTTTCGTTGGTTGTCTTCGTACAAACTTTTTTTTGATTGCAACCCGCCCGGTAACCCATCCGACCCGACATTTAATGCAATTTAGGTTGGGTTAAATCTTCCCCATTCATTGTGATTAAAGTCTTCTTCCCATTCACTCGCTTCTTAGTTTTCGAGCTTCTTTGTGCCAAGACACGTAGTTAACGGGCTGGGCTATATGAGGACAGAGAGGGGCTCTGGCCCTCCTAGAAACTTGGCAGCTAGTGTATTTTTCCAGTGATATGATTTAGTAAATTTTATATTTCACATGTTGGCCCCTTAACTTCATACAATTTTCGTTTTTGGCCCTCCCACAATAAAAAGTCAAGCTCCGCCATTGCGTAGTTAAACAAACAGCTCTCGCTTCGCTTGGTGTTGATGATTTCATCATACTACGCAAACTCTTGATACACATACAATTACCATCTCTCTACCTATTATTACTTTCCATCATATCACAAAACAAAAATGAAAAGAAATGTGGCTTATATCCGTTTTGCCCCCATTAACCGGGAACTCTAAGAAACTCAGAGGTGGATCCGCATCCTTAAGTATCTCTTTATACTCGTACTCTGCAGCCTTACACATCTCTTCCTACTCATCGTGCGCAGCCTTACGCATCTCTTCCGGCCCATACTCTCTTTGCCATTCCAGATCATGAAGCTTTTGTAATTTAAGTGCAGCTTTAAGTTTTTTCACAACAACAGACATCGTTGGCCGTTGTTCATGAGATTTTTGTAAACATTGATACGCAATGTCTACAAATGTTTCGACATAACTCAGATCCATTTGCTGCTTGAGATCAGGAAAGATGATCTCATCTAGTTTCTTTTGTTCATAGCATTTCTTCCAAAAATGCACAAAAACCTTTAACTTACCATTACTATTTTCATAGCATGCTCTCCCACACAGAACTTCAAACAAGACTACCCCAAAAGAGTAAACGTCTGACTCTTTTGTTAGTTGGTACGTGTCCATGTAAAGTGGAACACAATATCCAGGGGTACCTACGGGACTGGTGAAAAGAAATGTATTTTTCTGATTAGCTGGGCTTACTTTTGACAGCCCAAAATCAGCCACCTTAGCATTCAGACTCTCATCAAGTAAAATGTTTGCACTTTTAATATAACGGTGTAGGATTCTTTGTTGTGTCCCGTTGGGATCATGAAGGAAGCTTAGTCCCTTGGCTGCATCAAGGCAAATCTTTAGTCTTTGCGTCCACGTGAAAGTGGCTTTATTTAAAATCCGGTCAAGGCTTCCACGAGATGCATACTCATATATGAGGATCATCTCATCCTCTTCCTTGCAAAATCCCAAGAGGGAGATTAGATTTTTATGCTTGTAACAAGAAAGCATCCTGATTTCTTTTAAGAATTCAGGGTCTCCTTGCTTGTATTTTTGATCCAGGCGTTTGATGGCAACCATGCTTTTTCCCTTAGAGTGAGATAGTTTGCCTTTATAAACTCTCCCAAACCCGCCGTTTCCGATAACTTTGTTTTCATTGAAGTTGTTGGTGGCTGATTTGATATCTTTCAATTTAATTTCAAGATGCTCAAACTCCTTCATGAAGGACGCCATTATTTGTTGATCAAATAATAATGAGAGAGAATTCCAATTTGGTGTTGTAAGCAAGTGTTGTGCAGAACACTACAAGTAATCTCAGGCTTTTATGCCTGTGGTGGGTGAGATTTGTGATCACATTAATGGATAACAACTTTTTTTTGGTTCTATAAATGTTCAATGGGTTGTGCCCTACAACTTTTTTTGTTTTTGTTTTGGTCTTATTACTTTAATAGGCATTAGTGGGAATTTAGGTGGAAGGATCCAAGAAAGATATTGTTCTCATAATTATCTTCAAAACAACTATTCGGTCATCCATAATACATACAAAAACCAGGATTGTTGGGTTATTGTGTTTAATGCAACCCGCCCGGTAATCCACCCGGCCTGACATTTAATGCAATTTAGTTTGGGTTAAATCTTCCTCGTTCATTGTTATTAAAGTCTTCTTCCCCTTCACTCGCTTCTTAGTTCGGTGTGCAAGACACGTGTTAACAGAGGCGGAGCTATGTGAGGACAGAAAGGGGCTCTGGCCCTCCTAGAAACTTGGCAGCTAGTGTATTTTTCCAGTGATCTGATTTAGTAAATTTTATATTTCACATGTTGGCCCCTTAACTTCATAAAATTTTCATTTTTGGCCCTCCTACAATAAAAAGTCAAGCTCCGCCATTGGGTGTTAACAAAATACGCATTTGGGTAGATGATTCATCATCTCCATAAACCTTAAACACAGCCATTACCATCTTTCTCCCATTATTACTTTCCATCATATCACAAAACAAAAGAAGAAGCCTCACCTACACATGCAAAAAGATCAAGAAAGAGGAATTTGATCTCTAAAATCAGTTGTTATTGCGATTAAAGAAGGCTTATACAAGAACAACGGCTACTGATAATAAGGTGACCATCAATTTTCAATTTTAGGGATTTTTTAAATTAGGTATTTCAGATTTATATAAATAAATGAGGGGTTTTGGTTTTGCATTTTTTTGATTACACGGAATTTAAGTGTATTTGCATGATGGATGATTTATAATTGAGTTGCTTTATACAGATTTAGTATAAACCAGCTTAGTTTAGTTTTTTTAGTTTCTGATGATTTTGTTGAAAATCTTGGTGTTTCTTAGAAACAAGGTTTTTAGCCCGCGCTTCGCTGCGGAGCGCGAGGCTAAACGGTGTATACCATGTATGAATCAAGCTTTTCAGTACAACTGAACCAATAAAAACCAACAACTATGAGCAGATGGTGTTTATGTAGCCATGACCCATAACATGAAATGTAAAACATACACCTGGTAACTAAAGCATTAGGATAAAAACATTGAATAATCTTTTTAACAAACATAAGAACATGTAGATTTATACTATATAATTTTAAATGTTTAGTGCAGGTCTTGAAGCCCAGTTCCTTTTCCTCCTTGTATTCTTCAATGCCTCTCACTCGAATGCTTGGCACAACTTTGCAAAGTGACTAAGTGTCCGAATGCTTGGTACGACTTTGCAGACTCTTGTGAGAAACTTCAGCCTGTTGGTGGAGCTTGTCAGAAATGCTCGGTCCTGACTCTTCCATGTTATCTGAAGCAGATACAACAAATTAATCCAATATCAAATTGTTTTAAAACAACCTATTTAAGGAGTGTTTGGGATTGTGTATTTGTTTGACTATCTTATCTAAGGATTTTCAGTACTTTCAATATAAGTTGAAGAGTTCAGTACCCGAATTTTGATTTTACAAAACTTGCCAAAATAATGACAAAAAGTATCCATTGTATACCTGTAACTCCTAAAAAAATGTTAGATAATGTGCATTAGAATATGTTTGTTTATCTTTTTCTAATACTTATGAAGCTAGAACTTTTTACGTGCAGAATCCGTTTCAAGAAATGGCATTAGTTTCAGTAAGCTTATATGGTTGCCAAAGTGACTTAAGTCCATATATGACCATTAAAGCCTTATATGGAATCAAAGTGGCCGTCAATTTTAGCCTTTATCCTTCACTGATTTAATGGTCACTTTGGCAAGATTTTATAAAGGCTAGAAAGAGGTGGGACACGTGGTCACGTCGACAACAGGAAGCCATGGGTAGTGGAAAGTTAGAGGGTAAATATATCATATACGACACCCGTGTTTAAAACATCCTATGTTTTTTAACTAATGTATTCTTATACGCTAAAGTTCCTATCTTTTTAACTATTTAAGCATTCTTTAAGCAACTTAATATAGAAATACCTCGCGCGTTACGATAAACAAACTCCTCTGTTTCTAAAAATCAGGTATGCAGGTCATTTGTACTCTAACTCAAGCTCGCTGACCTATGATACATAACATGACAACAACGCCATTAATTCATTTCACTTTACATTAAACACTTTATCAAAAAAATCAGTACCTTTGCTATCTTAGTAACTATCTTCGAGCGAACGTGTAGAATAAAGTATAAAAGCCTCAAGTTGATTTTGTACACCGATGCAGTTGAGCCAGTTCCAATGCCTCACATCATTCATAGCAACTGTATATAGACCGGAAAGTTTTAGAAAACGGCCACTAAAATTAAGCTTATGAAAAATAAGCCGAAAACCATATAAACTCGCTGTATAAGCCAAAATCAAATAAGGTCATAAGCCTACATAAAAGCAGAAACAAACACCCCATAGCCTAATTGTAAATAAGGTAATATTTCTAAATCCACATTAAATAAATTACATTTCTTAACCTATCAAATTCCTAAATACTTAGAGGAATCAATGTAGAAAAAACCGCCGATGACTTAAATAATATTTGGAATGCAATTTTTAAGCAAATCCAAACACCCCTTAAAAAGACCGAGTATACGCGTAAAAACTGATGTTTGGAATCAGCCCCAAACACCATTAAAAATTCAATGGGTGACATGTATAGGTTACAATTTTAGTAAGTTGTGTTTTTATTAGGATAACATTGAAGAAGGTTTGCTTAATTACCTCATAGCTCTACGGGATTACTTCCAGCAAGTCGCATGACCGAACTCGGTTCCTGGTTTTTTCTAGTTCAGGTCTTGATGTCATTGCCTTTGGATATATAGAATTGGTTCCGTACGAGGACTTATCTCCTATATGAAGAGCGGTGGGTATGATTTCAGTTGTAGGTGGAATATGTACTATGTATAATTTCTATAGTGTGATTACTACCTGCATATATTATGACCTATCACGAACTGGCTTTCACTAACATTTGTTGTGTCAATTTACCTGTACATCAATTTACCTTCACCCGTTGTTGGCATTCACTAACATTTGTACGAAAGAAGGCAACATCAGGATCACTTTCCACCCGACCACTATTTGAAAATTCTCCATCAGCATTGCAACTCCTGATTTCTTGCACTTTCCCCTCATACAAACCTCAATATTCTTAGAACCTTCTTCTACCAAAGTAAGATCCTTCAACATTACGTTCTCATTTACTTTGTTTTCCACTTTTTCATATATTTGAACAGGAAGAGCCAAAGATAATGGTGTTTCTTGACCAATATTTCTTTTTGGTCTTCATTTATGTTGGGAATTATATTTGAGTTGATAAGACAAAACATATGAAAGATGAAGGACTTTAAAAGACAAAGGAGGAATTCTTCAAAAGATGGAAGATTACAGAAGATTTCCTAGAAGATAATTGTAAAAATTAGGAAGATTTAGTTGTTTCCTAATACTTATCCTTTATAAACCTAATATATCTAGTATATAAAGAGATATAGGTCGTGTTATTTTCTATGAGTCAAGATGTAAAACACAGAAAAGTGTGTGTATGTCTAGGCGTCAAGTCCTCTAAGTGGACGCCTAGGGTTTGTGTGTTTCAGCCTCAAGGATCTTTGATTCCTTGTTATAGTTTAGATAACACGTTCTAGAATTGATCATCTAGAATTAGGGCTTGGTGGAGACGTATGGTAATAAAACCTTGTTCAATAACAATTGTCTTCATTATATTCTGCTGCATAATTGTTATCATTGTTATTGTTTATCCTAGATATAAGATCTAAACAATATGAGCTTTAAATGATTTTTTAGTTTCCACAATTGGTATCAGAGCCAGTGGGCTCGTGATATCTAGGATCACAAGGTTTGTTTTGAAGTCGTGTTCATGATGAAAAAGTAGTAACGACTCTATGTTTGGTGTATTGGTGATTTTGGTGAAGTTAAGGTTTTTGCGACACTTTAAAGCGTCGTCTTTATACTTAAAAAAAGAGACGACTATGATTATTTTTGTTTGAAGTCGAGTTTGGTGAATATTAGGGTTTATTCACAAAACCCTAAATCTGGTTACGTTTTTGCCAAACCCTAATTCGATAAGGTTTTGGAAGGAAAAAGGTTATCGAGTTTCTGTTCTTTTTGATAAATTTATTCATCATCAAACTTGGTGGCTGGTGTAATTCTGTTTCAGCAGCAAGGAGGTTCGAAGCAACCAGCTTTGAAGAATGATTATACTATAAAGGATCTCCTGATTCATTGATTCACAACAGCAACTCTGCTGATGTATGACTTGCGCAACAGATTAAAGGAGCAGTAGGTTAGGGTTTTGGATTTGACTGGTGGTTGCCACAGCAGGTTTGTGGTTATTAGCATATTGAATTATACTTCGTGATTGGATAGTATGTGATGAGATTGAGTTTAGAGCATGTTGATACTGCTAGTTCACGAACATCAGTAAGTTTGGGTATTAATATTGCTCATATTTACTTAGTACTGCCAATATGATTATTAAAGCTGCTATGAATACTTTGTACTGCCGGATGATTCAAAAGAAAGTAAGTACAGTTTATTCGTTAATACTGCTTGGGTTAGCAATTACAACTGCTAGTAGTAATTGATTGGGATTAATACTGCTAGTTTGTTATTCGTTAATGCTGCTAATTCTTGGTTAATGCTGCCAATTAAAGGTTAGTAATGCTCGTTGATTTTTAGTACTGCTCATTGGATGTTTATACTGTTGGTGGTTTAAAGAGTTAGTACTGTTTGAAAGATGTTTTTGTTAGTACTGCTGCGTTGATACTTAATACTGCTGGCCAAGAAAATTAATACTGCCAGTTCATAGTTTTTACTGCTATTGAAAGCAGTTAATACTGGTAGCTTTAGCAGATATCAGGTAACACACATGTTGAATCTCGGATTGAACAGATGCTTCATTTAAGGGGAAGCTAACAGATTGATTTGGTTTAAATGTTCTTAAATGTTTAAAAGGCTTGTATTTCAAGATTAATTGGTAATAAAACCTTGTTCAATAACAATTGTCTTCATTATATTCCGTATAACAATTGTCTTCATTATATTCCGCTGCATAATTGTTATCATTGTTATTGTTTATCCTAGATATAAGATCTAAACAATCTGAGCTTTAAACGATTTTTTAGTTTCCATAATTTCCTTCATGTTCATGACATTATCGCAATCGGATTCTGAGGAAGATGGACTCTTGGATGAGGATGAATCCTTGCACTCCATCATCATCTTGGAAGCTTTCTTTTTCGCCTTTTCTTCTTTCTTTATCCTCTTCGCTTCCATTTTCTCTGCTTTTAGCTTTTGTAATTGTGCAACTAACACATTTGTTGCTTCCTGCACAATCATTAATTATTCACCTTTAATTATACTGACATATACCAAAATTTAATTAATTAACTTTAAATTTAATGACACTCTAATGATCCTTGACAAATATTATATTAACTTGAAAACATATACAAATTTCCACCCACTCTGTCACTACAGTCATTAGTTACAAATTTTAGTGACCAAATACTTTGAGTCGATATAATTTTTTTAATGTAATGTGACTCTTGAATTTAGCACATACATTTCACATATTCATATGGCCTATTGATCAGTCGATATAATTTTTTAATATAAAAAACACAAAACGCTTTCAAACACCATATTAATCACAAACAAAGTTAACTAACCCCTTTTAGAAACCACAAAATACAAACCGACCCGACTCGGCTATCCTCGGGTAACTAACCCATCTCGCATTGATACAAACCGACCCGACCCGTCTAATAGATGATGAAAAGGTGAATTGTTTACCCCATTTTTGCTTCGCTAGAGTAACTGGAGTTAATTGGTTTTGAAGGTTTGTATTTTGTGGTTTGTATTCCCGAGGACTGCCCCTTGATGTACATGTAAACTGACACAACAAGTAATCCCAAACACTCTAGTTTTACTCATAGGCTGATGTTTTCATAATGCATATCTGATTTTTTCATTCTCGTAGGTCGATTGCACATTAATGAAGGTAGAATAGTGATTTTTTTGTACATAACATACCAAAATAGGAATTCTCATCTCCTAAGAACGCATTGAATGTTTGACTTGACTGATGTATTTTTTCCAATACGCTGCTATTAAACTTGATATTGGAAACATGTTTCTATAGCATTTACATCTCCTATGGAAAGAAAAGGCACCCGATGGGCCTTGTAGCTGTTTTGTTTGTGTTGCATGTTTTTTATATTTGGTTTGTCCTAAAAGATGACCCAAAAGACCTTTTTTCTTAGCATCAACATGGTGTAAATTAAAAAGTTCTTAATATTATTGCAACTTGTAAGTATTATCTGCATATGAAGTACCAAAATCACAGTTTTCATTTACATGTGTACTAACATACAATAAAATTTAAAAAGTCACCAATCATTAAGGTAAACCACCTAATGACAATCCCTTACCCCTTGCCGACGAATCTAATGGACAACAATGAAACCTACATGGGATCAAATTTGTAGGAAAACTCTTTAAAAATCAAATACTCTATTCAGTTCTAGTTTCAACAGTGTACGGACAATTATATTTAGGCAAAACGTAAGAGCCAATAAGAAAGTGGAGTTACGATTACTAAATCATCTTGACTTTAGGGTATCAACAAAAGTATATGCATATAACAGATATACATGATTCCAAAAGGTTGGAAATAATGTTTCATATATATATAAAAATAAACTCATTCTGATATACGTTTCGCAAACTCTAAACGTTGACATGAATAGCCAAACCTATGAAGATCAACATACCTTTTAGTGTTTTGTGGTTAGACTTCATTGTTATTGTCTTGCATGCCGTTATCCCGTCCTTAAAGAAGTTGCCAACGACAAAAAAATTAGATACTAAGTAAAGAATAGACACCGATGCAACTTATTTTGAAATTCAATTAAAAGTTGTAATATCATATAGGTTTATACAACACATAATTATGTAAATTGTATGTATATCTCGCTCATGAGTTGTGTCTGTTGTTGTGTCGATAAATAAGACAATCCCAATTCCTGAACAGCCCCTTAAATTCATACCATTTTCTATGAAATTTTGCAAAATCTCAGCTTATAATTTTTTCATTAACATTCCTTATCTGCCTAAAAGTACACTCACTTATCAACCACTTCATTAAACATGTAAATTTATAACCTTTCATATGCATAAAACAATACCTATACCAATTACAGATCGCAATAAAAAACCTATGAAAATTGCACATAATTCTCACCAAAAAAGTAATTGAAACCATCAATTTCTGATGTTGAGTTAAAATATTTACTCGAGCCATACCAAAAGAGCATAGCATGTTTGTATTGATAATTTATGAGTATAAGGTAAATTTGCACATGATCCAAAAAGCTTTTTGATGTTTATGTCTAAAACTACCTGACTTGGAGCAAACAAATGATAGTGGTCTTTGGATTCTAGCTCATGAGCTAGAATAAAAAACATTCAAGGGTTCAATTTATATGTAACATGGTTTCTAGAGAAATCGAGCTGTTAGATCGTCTATAATATAGGATTACATAAATCAATAACTTGAATACCAGAATCTCACTGTCGCTGTACGCAGAGTACGCAATCCAAATCGCTAGATGGTGGATAGACCTAATATCTGCTACTGCTTATATGCCGTAGCATTTATCTTGAGATGTTTATTCACTTTAAAATAAGTGTATAACGCCTCATTTGGACACTCAACACAGCTTAACCACTTATGATAGGGTGTTTAGGAATTGTGATCGCTTAGTTTTATGTGCTTATTTACTTATTGCATCTCATAGAAACAAAAACTTAACTGCAACATTCAGTACTCAATACAATTATCATTTTATCAGAATTTAATTACACTAAACAACACCACGATTTACACATTACACATACAGAGATCAGATAAGAACTTTACCTAATTTTAGGTGGTTAACGCTCATACGAACCCTAACCAAATCCCTCCTTTTAACACCATTCGACTTCAGCTCATTTCCACCAAAATTCCTAAGCAAAGCATCAAATTCTAGCCCCTTTCCACTCGAACTCTTCATCCTCCAAACCACCTGCAAACAACAGCAAAAATAACAAACCAATAAAAAACACAAAAAATTGATTAAAAAAATTAACATAATCCTCAAAAAGATTACATCTTTTCAATCACAAACAAGTACCCAAAAAAAAACCCCGGCATATAATCTTTAATAAAAACCACAAAAAATAAACTAAATTAGATTATATGAATTGAAAATTAAAAATGAAAACAAATGGAACGGATGTTTTGTTGGTATAATTACACTATTAGGAATAATACCTGTAGGAGCAAGTGGTGTTCAATTGAATCTAAACTCGCATGTGTATCTGCTGTGATCACCTCAATTGATTATGCAATTCTATCGAATCGTCTAATTTTGATTTAGGAATCCGCCATTGATGTGAGTAGGACACCTGGAGAGGAGGGTGTTTGGTGTGAGGAATCAAAGAGTATGGAAGAAGTTTGATGTTTTTTATGTATGTGTTTTCTGTTTAGAAGAATGAGAAAACTTTGGGTGGAAGGAAGAGAGGGTGAGAGCAACACGTATGTGATAAGTGTTTGATTAATAAGAGAGAGAAGAAAGCATGGTTTAGGAGATGCATTTGATACAACCGGGTGGACAACGAGTTGGGTCAGCATTTAATATGCAACCTTTAATGAGAGCCTCGGGGGAATAATCTTCGTGATTAATATATAAGGTATAATATACAGATAAAGCTTTGAACTGACATCCACAAGCAATCTTGCTAATTGAAAAACCTACATGCACAAACATGAATGTTCACTTTTCAGATTAACTACTACGCCTGCAAGAATCATAATACCACATTGAAACACCTAATTTAGTTTTATACATGTTATATCCGATCGGTATTAAACAAAAGCCGAACGTCTGTGGTCGCAAGAGAAAATGCATATGCAAGCATATTATAAGGCAATTATATTCATGACGTTCCCAGGTGTTAAGTACTTCAGTAGCAGGAGCTAAAACCAAATGAGGCTTTTTTTTCATAGTTAATGATACGTTGGGGTCTTATGTATTTATAGAATAAAATTGATTTATTTTGATTTATATGATTAAGCAAGTTTCAAGTCGTATTATTGTAGTTTTGTTTGTCATTATGTGTAGCGCGCGTGGATGTAGATGATAGGAGTACTATTTTTCTAGCTACATTCTTTTAGTTTGTTATAGAAATGTTCTATTATTAGGGCGGTTTTAATTTGTTTCTGTATTTGAATGTGTTTGTTTTTATGTGTGTAGATATAATTAGAAGTGGAAAGGCATAAATGTGAGATAAGGGATTATGATTTGGATATAAATAAAGTGTATGGGTGACGATACCACAACTGCGAAGTGGAGCAAGGAGATCAAAATGTCTTGGTGGTCTTCAGCCTGCCACTTAACAACCTATTAATCTACGATAAACATTGAACCTTATACTGATAAAACATTCTCGAATCAGCTGGGTAACAATTCCATATTTCATGTGTGTTTTTTAGATAACAACAGAACGTGACCAGCTCTTTATTCAGCAGTGTTGTGGATGTTGAACATGTGGGATCAAGCGTTGTATAAGGGTAAACTTTTGCTATACAAGTCACAAAACGTGTGTGTGTATAAAAGTTGTGTCATTTTTATTTGTTGGGGGCGTTTGTTTAAGCTTATCTTTGGGCGATAAGTTTGAAACTACATCTATTCTTTCGAGGTATCAATTGGGCTTTGTTTCATTGTCAAGGCTAAAACACGTTTTAACCGAAAGATAAGGGGGTATAAAATCAAATTTCTTAAATTATGGAATAAGGCTTTTAGTGCTAAGCACTTTTGTCACTAAGAATTCAAACTTACAAAACTAGTGGTCAGAAGTGTCGGGGATGTTAGTGAAGGAAATTAATCAATCAAACATCATTATGAATTAAAAGACCCACCGCGCCAAACATATTTAAGTCTGAATTTTATGATGAAGGATATATAAATTGGAAGTTAGTTATGGTTTTAATTAATCGGTTTAGGTTTACTTCTTGAGTTGTAGTATTTCTTTAAAAAAACGTGTATCCAAACACTTAGTAATAGAATTATGAATCAAAACGAAAGTTGACTTTTGGAGTCAAACCTGGTACTCAAATGATAGTTGATATAGATTGTTTCTAGAAACTTTTATGTCCTTGAAGTTCCCACTGGGCTATTTATAACTACTGGTTTTTTTTTACTTTTTGAGAGATGAAGGTGCAAACGACATTGATTCAAGCTAGAGTATAGAGTGTTCAACGGTTCTGAGAGTAAAAACCTTACACATCAGCTCTCCAATTTTGGTAGCAAAAAGTCCGTTCTTTTACAAGGTGAATCTTAATCTCTAAAGAGGTGTACTTTTTCCTGGTCTTTTAAATGCTTCTGTTGGTGATATGCATTTTATTATTTGTCAATACAGCTCTTTTCCAATGGGATGAGGGAATCAGAGCAACGCCATGTAACATTGTGCATTAATGCCTCTGGTACATATCGCCTTTTAATCATGTTACTTTTCTCTCTCATTAATATCGAGTATTGAGAATTGAGACTTTTATTTTGTGAAACAGAGGAAGGTGCCCTTATACAACTCCTCAAATTCGTGTACAACAACACATTAACGGTGACTACTGATCCTGCTCTACTGGACGTGTTGATGGCTGCTAATAAGTTTGAGGTGGCTTCATGTATGAGATATTGTAGCCGTTCGTTGAGAAATCTGCCAATGACTCCCAAATCTGCACTACTCTATTTGGATCTTCCTTCCAGTCTACTAATGGCTGAAGCAGTTTAACCGTTGACCGATGCAGCAAAACAATTCCTTGTTGTTCACTACAAAGACATAACCAAGTAAGTTCCTGCTGCTATGCTAATGATGGTGTAGGGATATGCCTTTTTGCACCGTCTTGCTGAATAACGTTTGCATATTGATTTTATAGTGATGATGTTTCCACACTGTTGAATTGTAAAGTTTTAAAAAAATTATTTTCTGTCTAATTTTTTGTTATGAGGTTCTCGATTTGCCTCTTGCTAGAGTTGAAGCAAGTTTGGCGAGTGATGATCTCCAGGTAGCATATAAAGATGCAGTTTATGACTTTGTCCTTAAATGATCAAGAATTCAGTACCCCAAGATAGAGGAGCATCGAGAAATTCTAGCCACACACCTGTGACACCCATGATTTGAGCAGGTCAGTCATACTTTTAGAGTTGGCTAAGTGTGTATACGTGTTATATGTGTGTGCTATGTGGTTTTATCTATGTGCATGATTATCATTCTGAGGTGCGTGTTCATCTTATTTTAGAATGGGTTTGAGATATTTAGGGTTATTTCCATTTTGTTCACGTGTAGTGATGTTGATCCCTGCTAGATCTTGCAAACCTTGTAAAGGGTTAGTTGTATTGAATAGATTCAACACAACTATGCTTAGAAACTTTGTTGATACTAAGAGTATGCGGAATCTACTCTTTAGTATTTAGAAGAAAAGTAATGGAATAGTAACAATGATGCAGTAGAATGAACAATGGATATTAACCAAAAAGCTTCAATATTATTATGATAAATAATACGAGTACTCTAACTAGTACTAAGGTTTACAATCTTGAAGCTATGAATATGTCTATCGAGATGTGTTTTTCAACCAAAACCTAGGATCTCCTTTTATACACCAAGGAGTCCTTTATAAGATACAAATCTTTTAAGTTTATATAAGATGTCTACGTATCTTCTAACTATATAGAATATACAATAAGCTTCATACATATCACTTCACGCGTCTTTAACAATCTTTGGCAGTTGTATTCTTCATGCAGCAGTACTAAGTCTTCTAGCAGTATTAAGTTAGTACTGGCAGTACTAACTTTCTTCTGACAGTATTAACCAGTTAGTACTGGTAGTTATATGCTGAGCAATACTAAGTTCTTGAACTAGAAGTACTAACTTTTTAAGATTTATTCGCAATAATCCTCCCCTAAACTTATGATTTACCTATAAATCTCAAGTTTCTTCTGAATCAAATCTTCTAGTCTGGTCTGTTGAGGATGCTTCCAAACATATTACTATCTAGGCCTATTTGCTAGTATGAAGATTTTCTATAAAAGCTCATCTTCCATCTCAGAATATTGATCCACTCTCAGCTTGTTGCACAACATCAAAGTCATAAGTGCTGTTGTTAGTGGATAATCATTCTCAACCAGCATAAAAATGTCATGTCCTCTTTCTATAGACACATGATGAACACCACATGTATCATATAACCACCATTTCAGAGGATCATGCATATATCTTTGCAGCTTCTAGAGAGTATCAGTGTCATCTGGTTCAAATAACCTCTTAAGTTCAAACCCATAGTTCTTTCTCTTTATCATCTGTAAGTCCTGGTGAGTTGAATCTTTCTTTAACTAAACTCCAAAGTTTGTCCAGATCATCCCTGTCAAAAATTTTGAGCATATCTTCAAAAACTTGATATACCTCAGTGTGATTGCCTACTCTGATGATTTTATAAGATCTCATAGTGTCTTCAGAGTGAACTTCCCAGTCAATGATTGGGTACTTGATTTGCAGAGCTTCAATATGCATTCCTTCTTCTAGAACTATAAGCATCATTTGTTGTAGCTGTTCTTGAGAAAGTTTATCTCCTTTTGGTTGTTCTTGAACTGACTTTTGAAGCTTCTGTAGTGTTTTGCTTTTAACAGGTTCTTCTACAACATCTTGACCTGCTCTTTTTAGTCTTCCTTCAGTTTTCTTTTCACTACCTTTTTCCTTTTCAGAATCCATGGGTACAAAGGATTGAATTTGATCCCATACTCTTTCAAATATAGGTCTTATATCTTCATAACTCATTCCCTTGAAGTGACTCATCTTGTATCTACCTTAATTCTTCAAATACATGCACATGTTCTTCCTGACTTCAGCTACAGAGAAAGATCTATTCTGAAGAGCATGGTATCTTAACACAGAAGGATCACTCCAATCAATATCATGAGCTTCTTTAGCTGCAACTTCTTCTTTTTCATCCAACTGCCTTTGTAATTCTAAAGCTGTTTCAAAATTAAACTTTTGTTGTTCTTGTTTTGCTTTATTTTTTGCTTGTTCTTCCTCAAACACCTTCTTAGCTAGTTCTTCATCAATGCTCATTTGAACTTGAACCCTCTTCTTGATTTTCTTTAGAGGCTTAGATTCTTGCATAATGGCTTTTCCTTTATCCTTTGCTTTTGATTCACTCCTCCTAATATACACTAGTGTTTCAGCACCACTAATGTCTTCAGCAGTAGAAACCCTTAGAGGACTAACAATACTAATAGAAACACTAGCAGTGGTAACTGCTGCATCAGCAATACTAACTGCTATATTAGTAGTACTAATCTCTAGCCCAGCAGTGGTAATAGGTATACTGGCAGTGGTAAATCCTTCAGCAGTACTAACATCAAAATCATATTCCATATCTTGCTGAGGTTGTACCAATGAGATTGTGGGATTTGTATCAATATCAGAGATCTTCCTCCCCTGTTTAGAAGAATCCTCTATAGCATCTTCATCCTCTGAAATAACAATCCTAGCCTTTCTCATAGCTTTGACTGTCTTGACATTTTTATCCAACTTTTTAACTCTTAAGATGAGTCTTGTAAGAGTAGTACTATAAGTCTTCTTTGTCTGCTGTAAGTCCTTCTCCAAAACTCCAATTCTATCTGTCAACTTAGTAACCAAATCCATCAATTCATGTTGTTGCATACTGCGCTCATCACATCCAAGTGAGTGAATACTATGGAGAGGTGATTCATAGGGCATTAGAGCAGCCTCCTCAGTAGGTGTGATGGGTGGTTGTGAGGTAGATGGGGCACTAATTGATGTGTGATGGGATGATAAGGATGGTGAAGATGTTATTTTGGAAGGGGATGTCTCAGGTGTGGTTTGGATAAATGGTTCTTCACCCTGATGTTGAACTAGCATTGTGTCAAACAATGGAGTAATCACCCCAGAATATCCCTTGGAGACTCTCTTCATGTTGCTGAATAGTTTGTGTGTAAGGGAAGAAGTAGGGTAGGTTCTTGTATGGGGGAAAAGAAGTCTTTGGTGTTTGTTCAAAAAGATTTGTATGAATCTAGGATACATCAAAAACTTGTGTGTACTATCCAAATTCTTTACCATGGCATCAAAAATGAATTTTGAAAAGTTAAAAGTCGTGTTTGTTGCCAGGCATATGATAGCAGTAGCTATGTTGCTTACCTTCAGTATTGGCGGGATCTTGTTGCATTATTCATTAGTGTGGTGTTTAAACCTCGGATGTACCATTTGGTAAGTTACTTCATCATCACCATTGTAAATGGTAATCATCCCTTCAAACCGTCTTGTTTTAATTCCAACTTCTCTTAAAAATGGTTCGCTAAGAATAACATCGCCCATTCCTTCATCACGATAAGCATCCATATCTTCTAAAACTATGAAATCCGTCACAACAGAAAAGGTTCCAACAAAACAGGCACATTCATTAAAGCTCCTATAACATTATTCCCTTTGTACGCCATCTTATCTTTCATTATAGAATTATGAAATTTTTTGGACATCACATTGACATACAATAGTGGGAAGAAGTTAGCGTGTGTAAATTCAAATCCTATCATGCATGAAAACTTTAAGTTGTGAGCACAATCTATATGGATCTTCTTATCATAGCCGCAATAACTAGGGTAATCATCAATTCCAGTATCAAGTTCATCATCCCTAGTTTTAAATTCCTTAATTACCTCACCTTCCTCAATGGTGGGCATTAAATTATCTCTTTGATTTATCCTAAGCTCAAATGGTTCATTTAGATCATTTAATTCAATGTAATTCTCAAAGAAAAGGTCTAATGATCTATTTAACACCAAAGTCTCTCCCATAAGCCTAGCTTCTAAATCAAGTTCCATTCTTTCTCTCAACCTTAGCATGTAGACCCTCTTAATTAAACTACTAGCAGGTTTAACACTTGTGAAAATAATCCTTTCTTCCCCGACCCTTAAAGTAATCTTTCTTTTGTAAACATCAATCTTAGCATAGGCGGTAGACAAAACTGGTCTTCCGAGGATCAAGGGCACTTTGATATCCTCAGGCATATCTAGAATTATAAAGTCTATTGGGAAAACAAATTTACCAATACCTACTAGCACATTTTTAGCTATTCCTTTTGGATATTTCACTGTCCTGTCTGCTAATTCAACTGTCAACTTAGTATGAGCTAATTCGCCTAATCCTAAGTTAAGGTAGGTCGAGAGAGACATAACACTAACACTAGCTCCTAAGTCAACAAGGGAATTATCAAAGCATATATTATTAATAAAGCAAGGTAAAGTGAAACTCCCTAGGGCTTTCTCTTTTCTAGGTATGAAATTATTGATATGTGAAGCTTCAGAGTAAGCTTTCGAGAATTGTGGTCCATATGATCCTTTCTTTTCTTCATTGTAGTAACCATTCAAATGACTTAGAAATGGAATCGTCGTTTGTCTTGTCTCGTACATCAGTGTACGGTTCTGTCCAGTGGATACGGCGTATTAGTTGGATACAATACGGCGTATCGGGTATGAATCAGCTTCAATAGTAGTTGAAATCGACTTGACTTGATCTCTCGGGTTCGCTTCAGTAGAGCTAGGTAAACTTCCAAATCCTCTTTCCTGTAGTACCTTGCTCATTTGCCTGATTTAAATTTCTAAAGTTTTAATCGATGCTCCTTGGTTTCGAATGGCAGCATCCATCGAAGCTTAGATTTCTTTAATCAAATTGGAGTTTTCTTCATGTCTCTTTGCCGATTCACTCATGAATTTGCTCAGGGTATCTTCTATAGATTTCCTTCGTTCTTGGTAGGAAGGATTTGCGTTGTTCCTTTGATAGAATCCCAAAGCTGCTACTCTATATCCCCTGCCTTGAAAAGGTCCACCAAATTGCGTGTAGTCATGTTCTTTTAGGGATTTACCTTATTCTTTTATTGGGAAATCTTTGGTGTAATGGGGTCCTTTGCATTGTTCGCATCCAACTTGAGCAGAATAGACCTTTTCATTTACTTTCTTGATCTCTCTTCCTAGATTATTGAGTTGTGCTTGTATAGCTGCCAACCAGTCAGAAGTTTCAGTACTTCTTGATCTTGATGTTCCATTGTGCTATTTTTTGAGAGTATTCAGCCATTTCTTGAATGGCCACCTTTACATCAGCAGCAGTCTTAGATGGTATTGCACCTCTTAAATCAAGAATCTGTCAAGTAGGAATTCCCAATCTATTATTGAACAAGATTACCTCATGCATCTCCGTTAAATAGTGTTGAGGACACTTCATCAAGAGTTCTTTAAATTGCTCCCATGCTTGGTAAAGGTTTTCATCAGGTTCTTGTTGAAAGTTGTTGATTTCCTCCATTTTCTTTACAGTTCGAGCAGGTGGACAATATTTGTTCAAAAATTTTGTTTTAAGACCGTCACAGGTTGTAATTGAACCACTTGGTTCATTTCTTAGCCATCGGCTTGCGGCTCCAGTTAAGGACATAGGGAATGCTCTAAGCATCACTTGGTCTATAGTAATATTTAGAATGTGGAATAGATCGACGATCTCAAGAACATTCTCAATGTGTTCGTTCGCATCTTCATGATCCGAACCGCTGAGGGTGTTAGTACGTAGTTTCTTGAGAAATTGGCCCTTTAGTTCAAAGTTATCATTGTCTTTAATTTTGGGCCTAGCAACCCCCGATCCATAGTCAGCTCGAGCTTTGCTCATGTATTGCTCCATAGTTTCCACCATTGTTTCTGTAACTTCTTCCTCTGAGTATTCTTGGTCAAAAAATAAATTGAAATCAGGCGATCTTAATTCGTCAAGACTTAGTTTCTTAAAGTGCTTCCCAGATGATCGAAATTCTCGTTCAGGATCCTTGAAAGGTGTGAATAGTTTGTTCGTTGAACTCCTTGTCATGCACTACCTGAAACAAGGGATACACAATCAATATGATAGGCTCTTTTAGGATAGAAAAAAATTTAGCACGGAAATCAAATATGAAAACTAAGGTTCTGATTCTGTTTCAGTTGATCGATACGCCGTATTTAATTGAAGTGAATACGCCGTATTAATCAGTTGAATGAATACGATGTATTGGACAGGAAGTTGGATACGTTGTATCCAATGGAAGTGGATACGCCGTATCGGGTTATCGACCAGAAGTGTGTATTAGCAAAACAATTAAATTAAACACACAATTATACAAACAAATAATTAAACTAACAAATATACAAAATATACAGAATATACAAGAATATACACTAATCTAATTTACACTACTCCTAAGGGTATAAAAATCAAGATTAATTTTCACTCCTCGACAACGGCGCCAAAAACTTGATGTGTCGTTGTGTGGTGTATATTTTTATGATTCAAGTTTTAAATTTATATTTTGCTGACTTAACCAAAAACAACACTTTAACGGGCAGTGTACCCGGTCGGTGGTAGATTCGTAGTAAGTAGGGTGTCGAACACTTGAAGCGAGGTTAAATCTCTCAATTTATAATTATTTTGTTATCGGAATCTAAGTTAATTTAATATAAGTTCAAAACATTTGCTAATCATTATGTTAGTTCTAATCCTAATTCTAACAGGTAAAAAGGGGGTTTTCACCCTGATAGACTGGTAGGGGTTTGGTTGGTGACTACAATCAATTCAAGACACTTTAACCCACGCAAGAAAATTAACAGAAGATAAAAGAGCGGTCGAGCCTTATGATAGAAAACTATATTAGCCATCATTAATCCGATTAGAAGTTGGTTTGTTTAACAGTGCACATGATTACTTATCTCGAAAGAGGACATTCATTCTTAGGACTTAGGTCGGGGACTTCTTCCTAAGACCTCAGATAAATTTATCTTCACAATTAAAACATCCTCATTAAAGATCCTTATTTGCTGATTTTTATCTATCTTAAGGATTAAAGCAATGGTGATCTTGTCTAAACCCTAGCTCATAGATACTTACCCACATACTGCGTAATGGCAATTTTTATACTCTAGTAGTCCATATTGTCATAACTATCTCAATGAATCAAAACATTATTTGTTGAATTTATATAGATTACCTAATAGTCAACATGTTCAATAGAACCAAGCAATTTCCGATATTAGTTTAAGCCAGAGCGTATCCATAGCATGGAGTTTAGTAAGGACAATATTGTGGGGATCCTATGATTCTAGATGTATAAATCACTATATGGAGAGCTATTCCTGTATCTAGATTACTTGGTTCGTATCACTAGATCCAGTTGAATGATAGGTCGCATACAAAAGCAGTATACAAGATAAAATTATAAAATAAAGCATTCATGATAAATTAAGAATATCAAGACTATAAACAAAATCAAACATTCAGATTTCATAATAATGCTTAATACCCGAGGTATTAGCTTCCAAACTTCATAATAATCAAGAGTAATGGCTAGCCAAGTTAAACTAACCAAGTTAACATATGTACCAAAGACTGAACGATTTACAAAAGTATAGAAATTACACGTTGTCTTCTAGGATTTGGGAATGCGTTTGCATTGACTTCTTCTATTTTTTTTCTCCTCTGAAAATCGACTTTTGTGGCTTAGGTATCGGGAATATGATTTAACACACTTAAAACCCGTTTTTGAGTTTTTTTTTTTATAGGGTCTGGAGTCGGTGTCGATACGGCATATCCAATGTATTAGATACGGCATATTGGGGGTTTCTTGGAGTAGGGACCACGTTTGATATCTTCGAGAATATTCACATACTATATCTCCAATACGGCGTATTGGTCTTCACTGGATATGGCGTATTGAACTTGTTTCCTTTGTGGTCTTTGGTGAGTGTAGGCACGGATACACCGTATCTTCCTTGATGGATATGGCGTATTGGTTGTTAGAATAGTAAATCTTCAAAATATCTTCGTTTAAGCTCCAGAATGCGCGCCTTTTTCTAATATTCACCAACTACTTCGTAATTACTGCAATTATCAAATATAAACGATTAAGTAACAATTCTTTGCAATAATTATACAAAATGGGTTAATTACATAGGATAAATGATGCTATAAAATAGACGTCATTTGACGTCATCAAACCCACAACCCTTTAAAAGACCTCTTGGATAGTAATGAATAATGCTTGCGTCTAGCGGTGGAGGTTTGATCCTTTACCAAGCCTATGGTAATTTATATGCTATGACAAGTAATGACTGTTGATTTTCCGTTTCCCCATTATGTTATAATCTATTATACACTCGAGTGAAAGAGAGAATCCTAAACAATTATGTAAGGTGCTAGTATATACTTTCCATGCTTTTAATTACGAGGTCTAGAAGGTTGTGTTGTAAAATGCTTTTAAAGAGTAGATTAAATAACCCTAATATTGCTATTGTCTAGGTAGAAAAGCCCATTTGCTTGAGGACAAGAAAATTCCAAGTGTAGGGGTATTTTATGAGGTGTCATTTTATACACTATTTTAGGGTCATTTAACCCTCTAAATCTTGCAAATATGCCTAGATTACATGCTTAATCATTTGTTTTCAGGTTTTTAGCACTTGGATAGATTTTGGAGGAATTACACGTGACTTGGGCTCATTTGGAGAAGAAACGGACAAGATTATGGATCTACACCAAATCTCTTGAAGATTTATGCAATCAGTGGCTGGAGACGGCGTCGCAGGCATAAAGCGACGCCATCGTGATCTATCTAGTGATGACGTCAAGAATATTGCGACGGCGTCAGGACGTGGCCGACTTAAAGTACGTGGCGACTGCGTCTGGATTACAAAGCGACGTCGTCGCGTCGACATCTCTATAAATATAAATCTATTTTTAGTGTTTTATGTGTGTACTTTAGGATAACTTTGTATAAACCTAGGGAGATGAGCCCTAGTCATTTTAGGAGCTTTATAGGTCATTTTTAGGGCCTCAAAACCCTATTGTACTACATTGAATCCATGTTTTAATTACTACCTTGGATCCATGTTTTAATCCAAGTAAGGTTATTTATCTTTAATCAATTAATATGTTTATGTGTTGTGTGATTGATTTATCTCTTTACTTTCTTTATAACATGCTAGCATAAACCCTTCGCTTGTATTTCTATGATTTGCATGAAAGGTCAGATTGTATATCCGTGGAAACCATGAAAGGGGGGGGGGGGGGTGAATACGTTTTCCAATAAAACATTAGATCAAAATTACATCACTCTTCTACCAGCGGTCCCCATATAATATGGGCCGCCGCCAATTATATCAGTGGGCCATCTGATTTTATTATAGGGACACGCCTCAGAAGAGGTTTTTTTGGACTAGATATTTGTATCAAATCACCATCAAGTTTGACGCAATATGAGAAGTGTCGATAATAGGTTTACAATAGCTAACACATATTCTAACAATATAACCACACTCACAATATTTAGTACAAAGAACTACACAACTTTTTAACTAACCAGGCGTAATACACAACCAGGTCACACATCATGAGTACAGCAGAGTATAAAAGTAAAGCGATAAATGTAAATAAATAAGTAAAGCGAAGGGTAAAAGAAAATGCAAACCGACACGATGATTTATAGTGGTTTCATGTCACGAAGCTCCCTCGTCGGCCCTACTCCCCTCCCTCAAAGTATTATCCAACTTGAGAGTTACTTCACTAATCAACAAGCTCCCTTTCGGCGGAGAAAACCTTATACCAAAGCTTACATTATTTTTCGACACTAAGCTAGATGTCGAGTTATTCCTTTTCGGTACTAAATACCAAACCCGTTATATGTTTATTAATGGCCCAAACATAACAAACCTTAGGAGTTTTTATGGCCTAAAACACATAAATCGGCGCGCAATACATTTATTTTCCTATTGACAACTGAAGGGCTAAATATGGGTCGAGTCCATAATCTTTACATGCTTAGAACCGGAATTTACCACGTTCCACCAATGTATTTTAAGCATAAAATACTAACCAACCCACATAAACCCATCCAAAATATATACATCATTTAGATCCAACAAAACCTACTAAAGATTGAAGACATAAGACTCTATCATCTATATGTAACAAATATTGCAAATGGACTAACTAGACTACATAACTTCGGATCTTGAAGATGACCGAAGTTATTCTCTTGCACTTGAGAGAAGAAGGAAATAGTAGAAGATTGGATCACGTTTAAACAAGATTAAACAAGTTAAATGATCAAAGATTTAGAGAGATTTAGTGAGATCTAGAGAGAGAAAGAACTGAGAGAAATTCATGCAAAAGGGTTGTGAAAATAGTTGGAGGTGACCCACTATTTATAAGGAGCTTGAAAAACAGTCATGTCAGGAAACGCGGTCCAGATATATTAGAGGCGCCGACCAATTAAGGAGATCTGGCCACCCGGACCTATTTAAGGGGTCGCCCCGACAAACGCTCCTATTTTTGTCTTTTTGTGGTGACAAACTTGTCTGGTAAAAGGTTGACATGTTTTGGGGGGAAAAGAATCAGATTTTGAATTTTGAATTAATTACCACATAAAATATTTCTTTATAATTCAAAAATAATTTGTCTAATTAAGTTTTGAAAAAATTATTCATATACTTTATAAAAATGTAAAAGTTAAGACCAAAACTTTTTCTTTTCTTAGATCACATACCTACAAGTTTTAATGCTTTTTTTTTATTTCTATTTGTATATACCTTATGTGATTTTACGTCGGATGTGCGTAACAACCAATGTCCGGTCTTGATGCATACTTGAGAACGCTCGAGAGATGTTGATTGCCATGAATTCATTAATGATTATGAGATTATCGATTGGAGTAACTTGCCCCGCACTTTACACCTTAACGTAATTTTACTAGTCACATTTTTGTCATTACCAAAACCATAAAAAAGAACGTATTAGATTAAATATCGTAAATATTTGCACTAAACAGATCCTTTTGATTGTATGCTTCTTGATTGATGATTTTGCGCAGGTAGGTTCTAGAAAATCAGCTTGTGTTCTGTATCACTGTAGACACGTCAGGGAAACGCGAGTGGCGTAGAAAGGAGAATGCCATCAGGTAACGTCTTCATACAACCTTAGCCCCTTATAATGGTTGAATACGCCCTCTAAGATATTTTCATAATTGCATTAATGTACTCTTAAGGGGGCTTGTAATAGTCTTCAAAACCCTACCATTACTTGTGCGTATTGCCCTAAAAAACAAATATTAAATAGACTGCGGGTTTCGTGTAAATCCGTTCATGACTAGGAAAATACTTACACATATCTCAAAAGTGTAGACAAGGCAACATGATTATGTGAGAAGCAATCTGATAAGTAGTACATAATTAAGTAAATACATTTAAGTAATCAAAAAGGTTAAATCACCTAAATATTACGATAATAGCTTAGTTATTAGCTAAAGGCAAACCAACCTCCTTAAACATATGATTTTTAACCTGCTTATACTCTTATTAATATAAAAAATACAAAAATAATCTTCTCTCAACCTCTAGAATTCTGTTAGACCGTGATCAAGCCTTCCAACCTATTCCCCTAGAGAACGATAACAACCAACCCCCAAGTCTGCGCCAATACTACTACTACAAACGGTTTAGTACTCTGCTTAAGGAATTGTTAAAAATTCTTGTTGAAGGTCCCTACGACTGACCGCAATCAGTATTCGTGCGAGTCCGGACAGATAATAAAAAAAAGTAGTGGTTTGCGGCTTGCAGTACAACAACCGCAAAGGCGGCAGAAGTTGAAGAGTGGGCCACTTGGACCTACGAATTCTGTGTATAATTCTATGTATTCGCCTGCAGTGCATATGTTTGATGGTTGCATGTTGGTAGTTTACTTAATGGATCATCGTTTTTTTAAGTAGAGTAAATGGTGTGGTTGATGGTTTAATCAATAAGGTATGATGATGGCAATGGTAGCAGCGAGAATTTTTCTTCGTTGAATGAGCCTTCTAAATTTATGTAATTAAATTTTTGTTACAGCATGATTACATTTCGAAGAATATTGTTGCCATATGTAAATTTATGTAATTAATTTTGTTATAAAAACAAAAAACGAAAAAAATCTTAGCTCGTTCACTCCTAAATGTATAAGTTCGTTGAAAAGGCTCGCTGAGTTTACATAAATAGCCCATCCCTCTGTCCCAAAATTATTGTCTCTCGACAAAAAACACACAGTTTAAGAAAAGTGCATTTATTACTGCGCTCTCTTTCTTACTTTTTGACAAAATGATAGTTTTACCCTTATATAATTAATTAAAGTCTTCTTTAAAGTTTGTAATAATAATTTCAAACAAGGTAATAATAAGTAAACCTTTGGATCAAAATTCCCTATCTATTTTTTTTAGTAGTGACAATGTAATTTGGGGCATCCTAAAAAGGAAACATTGACAGATGAAAAAATAGGCACAGATTGAGTATTATGATTAGAAAGGGAATGGTCAAGCACCATGGACTATCCATGGAGTCCCACGGCCCCATAGTACGCACTTTGTAAGAAGTATGAATCCACATGGAGAAGGTCTGGTTTTTGGAATTTCATTTCCTCATAATACATTTATCTCATTTCTCTCTTTAGAAACAAACCTTCCACCACACTCTCCTCTTTCCACTCTCTTAGTATCTATGTTAAATCAATTAAGTATTAGATGTTGAGTAGGGAGTGGATATACAACAATTGGTAAATCCCGTCGTCATCTCCCCGCGCGGGGTGATTTCATGTAGGTTTGTGTGCGTTTAATCTTGAAAAAAAACTTGTAAAATTTCTGTTCGAAAGCTATAGTACTCGAAAAATTAAGAAATATAAATTTTGATGTTTAAAATCTGGTATTAAAAGTTTTGTTTTTTATATTATTAGTATATAATCATTATCACACATAGTTATTTTTGGCAAAAAACACGTAGAAAACAAACGTCAATATGTGATTCTTCTTTTAAGGTGAGTTTTTGTTATTATATGTCCTTTCGTTAAACATGGCGATTTGCCCATTTAAATTGCGGTTTGACCCCTTAATTCCCTACGGTTGACACTTGAATTCTGCATGGTTTGATACATTTTTTGATTAAAATGTGCGTATTGACAATTTTTGGAGAGAATTTTTGCGGTTGTACAACTCAAATTATCGCGGTGAGTTAACACTTCTTGGTAATTAATTAATAAAAATTTGAAACAATAATTGGTGTATACAATAAATGGTCATAAGCGGTGGTTTACACATTGGACCGTGCGAAAGGAGACGATAATAGCTCCTGATGTACAGTTAAATTGAAATTGCGGATGAAAAATCGACCGTCAACCCCAATTTAACAACCACCTGAGGGACCCTTGGTGTGTATAATTTTCTTTGCGTTTTATGAGACCACAACCATGCAAGTTCATAGTAAACCACAAGGACCAAAACATGTAATATCCACTCTTATTTCAATTAAGGCTGAGCATAACGACCACTAACCGGTCCCAGACTTTTTTTACTCTACTTATGTCTGTTCCTGATCCGGATCTTGACGTATATACCGACAATTATGTCTTTCTTCGGACCAAAATGAACCGTAAGAAACCAGACTGACATCGGATCGAACCGAACACATTCTGTCCGGTCCTCAGTCTGAGGTTTTGTGCTAAATTGGTTTTGGTTCGGTCCGGGGTCTAGAGCGTGATTGCCTTAAATCTAATTAGAGAATGTTCGAATTATGCGATCTAATTTTTTTTCTTTTGGTTAAATAAAATTATCTTTGTCCATCTACATGGATTTTTTTCAATTATTCACGGTTTTATGTTACTCTCATAATTTAGTTATTGTTATTCACATTTTAATTAACACACCTCCTCCGTAACCTTTTTATCGTGAGAAAAGGCGGACGCAGATATTTATTAGCCACATCCGAAAAAGGAACGCAGACACCATCTATAGAACCATCAAAAGAAAGGATCTAAAGGTACGAGAGCCACCAAACAATAAAACTTACACACATTAGGAGTTAAAGCTAAATGGATTAAAAACAAAGCATATAAATAGTCCTCTATCTAAATATCCCATATAACCTATCAAAAGGAAGCCGATTTGATTTGCTAATGGAATGACCATCTTTAAAAAGAAAGAAGCGGAAAAATGATCCCTCCTATCAATGAATGACAGGTCTCATTTGCTTTTCCGTGCGTGCAAAACTTTTATTTTCTCCACCTCCCACGTGTGTTCATAAAAGATAAAAAGGGGCATCGCAATATTGCATGAAAACCCTTTGTTTACATAGAGCTTATTGTGATCGTGAAACTCAAATCCCTCCGTTTAAATATGTCATCAAGAAGATAGGGATTGTTCTACCTAAGATATCAATCTTACACCACGAATAACATACCACACGAAAATGAAGGTGAAAAGAAATAGAAACTGAGAAGTTTAGAGAGAGAAAGTACAGAGAGAGGATAGAAGGAGAAATTTAGGATTCATTTCTACAGCAAGTGTAGCTATGTTACACAATGAAAGAACCAACAACCCTTTCCAAACATTGAGAGAGGGTATATATACCCCACTTCTAATAGGGTCAGCCCCTCTAAAGGCTTATCCTTAGCTCGACCGTCTGCGGGCTCAGTCTAATAGACGTACATAGAGCACTGCTGTTAACTTGGAGGGCCTTAAGTCCCGCAACGTAATACAATATTAGATTACAGTAAGTCGTAATTTAAGGGCGGGGGGGGGGGGGAGGGGGGGGGGGGGGTGGGGGTGGGGTGGGGAGAACGAGCATAGTTACCCTAATAGCCTATTATTACAACATTTCTATAATGAAAGACCGAGATCTCTTCCATGTCTGTTTGACTACCAACTATTTTTGAGCTCAACATCTTTCCCAGCAAGCGAGGTCCCTTTATGAATTCCTTGTCTGTGTGTACTCATTGAGCTCTTTCGGTCCTTGAACTTTATATCTTGTTCTGCGTTCTGAGGCTCTTGTCTTCATTCATGTTGTGTGATCTTTGATCTTAAGACCTTTGTGATTAGGAAATACAAAAAGTATTATTCAACTCTTCTCATTAAATCGCGTTAGATCAGCTCATAAAGTAAAATCATTATGGAAACTTAGTAGAGACCTAGTATTATTCCCAAGGCCCATGGAAAGCCATGAAATTCAAGGCCTTAAATATCCGACCACTCTAAGTATAACAATATCCCAGCCTTTCTTTCCATCGCTATTCAACCCAAGAAGAGGTGTTTTGGTATGTTCATTCTTTCTCACATAGTAACTTTAACATTTTGTTTCCTTCTACTTCTCTTTCTAAGTGTTATCATACCAACCACCTCTCTTTCCTCTCTCCTAAAACTCTTCATTTGAATCCATACCTTGTGTTGGTGTTTAAGAATATTCCTACCAATTGGTATCAAGAGCCTATTAGGTAAATTGTTGAAAAGTCTTGGCGTGTGGCGTGTTTGTTCCTTGTAATTTAGGCGTTGTAATGTGGTATCGAAACCTCATATAAAATCTTTATATTTTGTTGGTTTACAAACCTACATAAAAAGCTCTGCTAACACTTCTTTATTGCTTTCTAATTTCTACCTTTTGTATAGGCTAGGAGCTAACATCTTTTGTTTCTCTGGAAGAAACATTAAAATCTCTTGATCTATTTTTTACACACAAACAACGTCTTCTATCGCAAAATAAGGTTTTTACTGTACTAAACGATAATCTTAGATTTCACAAATTTTCGTCAGTTAAAAAACAACGTATATAAAGTTTTGTGTTTTTCTAAATCGGGTTTCTACTATCTATAGAATAGGCGTATAACAAAGAAGTACCATCAGAAAAAATTGGGTAATAAACGTCAACAAAGTGAGTTCTTTTAAGACATTTTTATTTTTTTGAGGGTTTGCGAAGGGTGTGTAGGCCGATGTTCTATAACCGCAAGTCCTTAAGGCGAGTTATACGTAGTCATTCAGGCGAGTTATACGCAGTCCTTAAGGCGAATTATACGTCATTCATTCAGGCGAGTTATACGTAATCACTTGGGCCGTATTTTCTAACACGAGTTATTCAAGGCGAATCTTATATGTGTCCATCTCTCAGTGATGCTTATATGTAATCACTTGCGGATAATTAAACATGTTATTCTCAGGTTCTAATTATACATGCTCTATCAGGCGATATTAAATAACATTATTCCCTTTAGCGATTTATATCATCATCATTTGGGGCGGTTATTATTACATCAACTTTAAGGACGAATTTATACATCATTATGCTTGAGAAGAATTTATACGCTTACTTGGGTGAATGGCGTCGCTGTCCACCAAGGTACAGAATTGTGTTAAAAAGATTCTCCTGGTTCTCTCGTTTGGAATTCTGTCGATCGTGATTTGGAGAACCTTTTTCGAGTCACTTCGAAAGTTAACGTCTTTTTGAGAAAAATAAAATATCTAAAAAATCTAAAATAAGAAAAATATAAAAAGTAAAGAAATTTAATTTTTCTCTCTCTCTTTTCCTGTTTATTCAACTTAAGAGAGAAGAAATTAATAAAATAAATAAAAAATACCAAAATATTTGCTCATTCCGGATTTCTTTCAATTTTTCTATTGTTTTCCGACTCTTAAATCTACTAAAAACACTAAGCAATTTAATTCTCTTACTAGAGATTTTATAATTAGACATCAATTATAAAATATGTTACTCAAACAAAGGACACCATAATACCAAAAGGGATCGTAAAACACCGTACAGACTCTAACACAATTCTATTGTTTGAAAACGAAAGAAAATACCAGGAACCATATACTCAAAATAAAATCAAACGAACTCGTACAAGAAAACTCATGCAAGACGTTACGTACCCAAAAGAAAACGTAAGGTCTTATCCAAAATAACGATCAACAGAGCAAACCTAAAAGCATCGATACTAACACGTCGCCAACGGGTTACGAAAACCAAGGGATATACAACCAAGGGAGTAATGATCCACACTAATATGTTAGGAACAATTAGTGCTTAAAAGAAACGTTTGATACTCATACGAGTAATCAATGCAACAAAAGAACTAACGAAACGCGCCTATATCCGAAAGAGCAGATCCGAACAACCAATATACATCAAGACGTCGAATAGGAAAAATCAGGTATCCTTACTAACACAGTACGATGAAGGGATGCTAAGCTTAGACTTAGGAAATCCGAACAAACAACCGAGCAAACGAGCAACCTCTATGATAGTAATACTAGGTATCCGCAAATACTAGATAGAAGGGAAAACTTACTATCTATACAACTCAACTTAACATATTCTCCAATTAGGGTAAGAGAATAATTCTCTACCCATACCACCATCCTTATCATGAATACACATATAAAAAAACATATTACACTACCACCTTACAACCAAACACAAATAAATGCAATCATGGTCACAAGTCTACGTGTGTGATGCCTTTATAATTATGTTGGCCACCATAATTATAAGTGCCTCCTTTCACACGTGTACTTACTCCCAAGACTACCCATTTCAATCATAATTCACATATAAGCACATATACCACATTGCACATCTTAAACCACTCTAACTTAACACATAAAGGATGCTCCATCAAATAACTACTTACTTATATCAGAATAAAATCGAAACGATATAAAGGAACGAAACTCTCACAACGACTCCCAAAATACGAAATATCCGAAAGAAATAATCAATAACAACATGACGAGGTAAAGGACGGGATAAACTTATGCTGGGCCTCGCTTGGGTTTGACTTTGTCTCCGCAAGAATCACCCGACTCTGCGGGTCCAGCCCTATTACGCACATCCGACAAACGATCAACTATCCTATCTCCTTTGGTTCCACAAGAGGCTCCTTATAACGCTTAAGTCCAGTTGGGAAAACGGTTCCCCAACGAGACTTCTTACGGGTAGGGGAAAACATAGCTAAAATACTAAGAAAGTAATACATATCATATCAGATAATGGTAGGCAAAATAACAACTTAGCAAAATATGAGATATATAAGCTATGCAAAAATAGAGGGGAATCATAGCAGTTATAGCATCAAACACTTAAGCCCTAAATGCATCTACATGAAGGACCCCTAGGTTATAGTCTAGGCTCAACCACCTACTTCTCTATAACCAAAGGCTCTGATACCAATCTGTCACACCCCGCCTAGGCAGAAACACGAGGCGTAACATCATGGATATCATCACAACACAATGGTGTCAACAATAGAGAGAACTAAATGAAATAGATAAACAAATGAGACACAATGTGTCATGACAATATCTAACACAAGATAAAGGAGTCTTGCATTACGATAGCAAAGTCATACCACAAGGAAACATACTCCAAAAGTCTAAACAATCAAATAACAACCAAGTATCAAACAATTCAAATGACATAAATAAAATCTCTAGGAGAATGACTCCGCATGCAAGCCTACGGTCTCACTAGCCACTCTTCCTAACTTCAACATCCTCAAGATGGTTACCTGAAAATGATGCTTAAAACGTCAACACAAAGGTTGGTGAGAGTCATAGGTTTAAGACACGAAAATCAAAGCTTATAAACAATTACTGTGATTAATGCAAACATGGCAGGACAATTACTGTACTATCATACAAGCTAACATGCAAATGTAACCATAATGAGCATGGGAATTGAACGTGTATCTCGATCCAACAAGTATCAACACTTGGGTAGGAATGTTACCCCCGATCCATTAAAACCATCACTTCAAATGGGTAGGAACGTTACCCCTGATCCAATATCATAACAAATGGGTAGGAACGTTACCCCCGATCTAATTACACATAAGCATTTAGCACATAACATACAATAGCCAAGTAAAGTCCATACACTTTCAAAATAAAGACACATAATCACAATAATTAGAACATTTCAAATCCATTTGCATCATTTCCATCCCAATTTAAAAGCGATGTGAAAAGAGGGACTATGAAACTCACCTGATGCTCAAGCAGCTTCCAAATATCTTACACAAAGCTACACAAAAGAATATAAACGTGTTACACGCAACCAAGCTAAAAGCTCAAGCCTATGTAACACTCATATGATGGATGTCTAAGGGTTTGGTTAACCATCATGGGTCGCCCCGACACCATGCCCAACCTTAACCATCTTGTTAACACATTATACTAGTTAACTACAATTTATTCAAAAATACAGAATTTTAGTGTGTCTTAACCAACTCAAAACCCATACTTACTGACCTTTATAAATTATACCAAAAATAATCTAAGTTCATTCATAAGTTTACTAACTACCTTGTTATTCCCAAGTATCCATTACATGTGCAACTATCCCAAATAAAATTAAACTTCAAAACTGTCCCAATTCAGATCTGATTGCACACTAAAATGTATGGCCCTCATTACCATACTTAGGCAACTAATTAGAGGCTAATTTTCTTAGAGAAGTTAATAGACATATAGAAATTAACTTCTGTGTTTTGGCTAACCTTAATTCGAATTTTAAATAGGGGTTTTACCTCTCTAATTCTGACCTAAATCTGACTCGTATTTACTGTTTTGACAACTTTTCTTGCAATGACCATTTGACTAACTTCCAGAACCCAAAATCGATCGAGGCCAGAGTTTTTAAAAAGTAGACTCTCTGAACTAAAATTTAGGCACTAGAAACACCTCAAAACACATTACCATCATGGAGATATCATCAGTTAAACACATCCCTAAAATCTGCCAAACCTTAATTCACAAATTAACGCGATCTAAGCCTAACCGTTTACACCAATATGATTCTAATCAAGCCCTAAACGCACTAGTATGGTTATAACATCATTGATTACAGAAATATTAAACCCTAATGATCCATCATATTATTTGTTACATGATTTAAAAAGAATAACAAGAAGGAAGATTAATGTTCATACCTAAACCCTTGCTAAATCACAATTCACCACCTAGTTCTGATCCAAAGAATTTTTTTTTCTTTTCCTTAACCATAACCGGCCCCCTTATCTATATTTCTTTATGTATTTTTTTATAATTAATTATATCATTATCTACATTACCCTAATTTTCTACAAAAACCTAGGTAAAATTGGTAAACCTTTTTCATGGAAAACCAAATACTAACTTTCTATTTATAACTTTCATTTCCAAAAATACTTTCTATATTTAGGAAGTTCATTACTAATTCTCAAATTTCACGAACCTAATTCACTTCCAATATGACAATTTTCCATAATAATCCAACATATAACTATCCACAAATTGACCAGCAATTGCATGCAACACGTCACTCATTTCCATTGTCAATACACGTAAACAAAAATGGAAATTAATCCTCAATATCTCAAACCCATTCTAAAATAAGATGAACACGCACCTTAGAATGATAAACATGCACACAGATAAGGTCATATAGATCACAAATATAGCACGTATAAACACTTAGCCAACTCTAAAGGTATGACTAACCTGCTCAATTCACGGGTGTCACATTTCGTATTTATTTCTCATTTCTGAAGTGCGTCTTTTTATTAGGTTGCGGTTAGAGTCGTTCGATTTCGTTATACTCTTCGTTGAATTACCTTCTTACCATTTACTTAAGGTGAGTTCATAGCCCTATGTTTTTACTATTTTGCTTTATTATTTGGGGTGAGAAACATTGCTTGCTTTTTAAACATTAGACACAAATGCTTTACGATTTCCCAATCTTGTTTACGTGTTGCACAAGTAGTGTTTAAACTTGTATGCCCGAGTTAGTATGAATCGTTAATTTCTTAACTTCTCGTTCTAGTTAAGTGAGCATGAGTGTTGTAAATAGATCTATTGAGACTCATAATCCTTGTTCGAGTAAGTAGCTCTTACTGGATCAACGGACGTATACCATGTTAGAAGTTAAGGTGTTGTTCCGTTAGGGCACCTGTCAGGGCAAGTTTTATTGGGCATTATGCATGCTTCCAGTCTATTGAGCCTCGGTGTCATGAGCTTAGCACAATGTAAATACCTTTTTATATGATATTGTATCTGTTATAATAGTCACGTAAGTTTTGTAAAATTTGTGGTCCATTCTTATTACAAATTCAAACCTATGAATTCACCAACTTTATGTTAACGTTTTAGCATGTTTTTCTCAGGTGCTTAGCTTGGATATATTCTTGAAGTGCAATATGGTGTCTCTTGCATACTCGGATTTTCAATAACTTTTACTTGTCATTAAATATCGTTGTCTTTTAAAAATAATTTTCTTAAGCTTCCGCATTATTACTATTAAACTCATTTGAATTATGTAATGACTTAAAGTATTTTTATCAATTGTAATGGTGCTTACTTTTATAAACGTCCATATAGTGGTCGTTCCCTTGATCTTGTGTGTTGAATAGTATGACGTCATGCCCTCAGACACGTATTCTGTTCAGGCCCTGTTTAGGGGTGTGACAGATTGGTATCCACAACCAAGGTTATAGAGAACCAGGTAGTATATTAGGTCTGGTCTATAATACGTGTTTCTACTTGCTTACGTATATAGTTACTATCGATAAGTATACGAGTATTAATTATAATACATTTCCATAACTATATTACGTTTATTTTGCCTTACGTAGATTTTCCCGTTGGTTTATATAAAAATTATTTATATAAATAATAGACCTTTCTCCCAGGACATTGTGAGTGGCACAATGGTCTCTAAACGTTTCCCAAGACATCGTAAGTGAAATGATGATCATTAAAGCTTTTTCATAAATATACAATATGCTATTTTACATAACATCGAAACTTGTCACAGTCTTCCGACCCTACGTTATCCTATTGTCCGAACCCGAATGCGAGTTGAGAACCCGTACCATACTTTTGAAACTCCTACGTCGTCTAATACCGTCATCTAGAAACATGTCGATTAAGTTTAACATGACTTTAACCCATCACATCGTAAGATTCCATTTTTGGAAACGAGACTTTAGGAATCTGACTTATTTTATTTTTCTTTTATTTCTTTTGATTTGAAGAGAATGTCGGC
The DNA here is from genome assembly GCA_026074375.1 of Tanacetum coccineum. Taxonomy (NCBI): domain Eukaryota; kingdom Viridiplantae; phylum Streptophyta; class Magnoliopsida; order Asterales; family Asteraceae; genus Tanacetum; species Tanacetum coccineum. The sequence continues at coordinate 11,303 of BQNB010031411.1, read as the reverse complement.
AACAAGACAAGGAATGAGTTCTGCGGAGATTGACCAGATTGTGGACCAGCAAGTTACTGATGCTATTGAAGCTATCGCTATCTACGAGACAAAAATCCGCATGACTCATGATCTGATGAATCAGGTGATACGACAAGAAACCATGGTAGAAAAGAATGCTAACAATAAGAGGAAGTTTGAGAACAAACCAAAGGATAACCGAGTGCCACCATAACCACCCTTCAAGAAACCGGATGTGGCAAGGGCTTACACTATTGGAACCAATGAAAAGAAGGCTTATGCTAGGAATTTACCTTACTGCAACAAGTGTAAGTTGCATCATGTTGGGCCGTGTACTGTGAAGTAGAGTAACTGTAAGAGGGTTGGCCACATGACAAGGGATTGTAAGGCATCCGTCACTGCAATGAACCAGAGAGCCCATGTGGCAAATCTAAAGGCTACCATCACTTTCTATGAATGTGGAAGGCTGGGACATTTTAGGAATAAATGCCAGAAGTTGAGAAATCAGAACCAAGTGAACCAGATTTAGAAGGAAAAAGCTCGCGGGAAATCTAGTGTCGTCAAAGACAAGACCAATGCTTAAGAAGAGATCTTCCCGCCTTACCTAGTAACCTAAGTCAAAGTCTTCTTAGACTATATCCGAATTAGTACTTTTCTATAAATTTCGTTGTATTGAGTGGATGTTTTAAATTTCCTATTAATGTATATGTCATGACGATTCCGTCAGTTACACTTAATTTCTCTATTTATTTATGTAAGTTACTCCTTAAATCATTACCGTCTTATAAAATCTTTTTGCTGCTATCATTTTATAAACTATTTTTGTGTCATCTCGTAAACAATTTCATTGTCATATTATAAACCATTTCACTATCGTTTTATAAAATGTTTGCAATTATCGTATAAACAATTTTTTTCATCATATGAACTATTTCGTGGTCTTTTATAAACTATTTCGTTGTCACTTTATAAACTATTTGGTTGTCAACTCGTAAACTATTTGTTACCATGATTATAAACCCATATTATCACATTGTTAACCGTCCCGTGATTGTCTCATAAACTATTTCGATATCACCTCTTAAATTATTTTACGCAATCTTACAAAATAATCTTGTGTCGTTATATAAATTATTTTGTATTCATCTTTACAAACTGTTTTGCTACCTTATAAACCATATTGTTTATACCTTATAAATTTTTAAACATAACACTAGTTTGATGAAATGAGTATTCCATCGTTAGTCCTTAATTATACATAGCCTGATCACCTATGTATAATTCAAGAAGGACCATGCCATGCTTAGACTAGTCACCATAAAATTTTGTCAATTTATCTTTACCTTTCCCTTCTATTTTCTTTTCTCTTCATTACAATTTCAACGGGATATTTTCTTTCCCATATTCACGTTTTGCCAATATTTTCCGTGTATATTCATGAGTTGTGTCGGTCATGTGTATTCGTATTCATAAGCGTCGTAACTAAGTAGGTTTTCTCAATCCTAGCATATAGGGACATCATACCCTTAGCCGAAAGACCGAATAACGCTCCTTGTAGTCATGACAATTACGGATTGTAAGATTATAGAACGTAATGAACTTATCCTTCTAATTAGATTATAACCAAGAGAACTAGAAGACTTCTTTCTGTTGACTTACCTTTTAGTGAGTTAGAATCAGGAAGATCATCAGATTCTCATTCCAATGAAACTTCTAACAAACCTAAAGTTAAAGCAAAGGACGTAATTATTACAAGTATATAAAAACTATCTGATAGAAGCCTCACATCCACTGAGTTTAGCCCTTTAAGAGACATCGTCCCATCTATCGTAGACACTAAGTACTCTGTTGAGTTAGCCGACAAAAAGATCATAGGATTCGATACTATCATTTGAGATTGTAAACTAAATTTTCTGAATCATTCATTCAATAGAGACTTAATGCCCGTAGAACTTGTTAGTTTTGACGTTATCATCGGTACGGATTGATTGACAAAGTACCATGCCATAATCATCTGTGATAAAAAGATTGTTCGTATCCCCTTAGGTGATGAAACACAAACAATTAAAGGAAATAAGAATGATGGTAGTAGCAAACCTAGGTCAAACATCATATCGTTCACCAAGACTTATCACCGACATGACAGGTTAAATTTCAAACCGACTTAACCCCGGTGCCGCCCCTGTAGCTCATTTCCTGTATAGACCAGCTCCGTTTGAAATGCAAGAACTGTTCACTCCACTGCAAGAACTCTCTGACAAGGGATTTATAAGACCAAGTTCCTCACCCAGGGGAGCTCCGGTCTTATTCGTCAAAAAGAAAGATGGATCTTTTCAGATGTGTATCGACTACCGTGAACTAAACAAACTTACTGTGAAGAACCGATATCCACTTCCGAGAATCAACGACTTGTTTGATCAATTGCAAGGGTCAAGAGTCTACTCTAAGATAACCTGAGATCTGGTTATCACCAACTCAGAGTTCGGGAGGAAGACTATTAGCCTTAATTATATTAAGTCAAACAAGAATGTTATCGGTCTTAGAAAGTCAAACTAGGTCTTGTATTGTAATAGATCGCATCTTGAACTTAGTGGTCATCAGATTAGCAAACTCATTACATAAAGCAGTATTAGTGGATGCAAATAATATATCGTCAACATAAATTTTTACCAATAATAAGTCGTTCTCTACTTTTCGTATAAAGAGTGTCGCATCAACTGCACCTTTGGAGAAATGTTGTGAAATGTGGAAACTTGACAGCATGGCGTACCATGCACATGGTGCTTGTTTGAGATCGTACAAGGCCTTTTTAAGCTTGTAACATGCGATGTGTTGTCCTGATCAACAAATCCTTCTGGTTGAGAAACGTAGACCTCTACTTTATGCTCGCCATTTAAGAATGCCGCTTTGACATCCATTTGGAAAATCAGCATATTCTTGTTATCTACATTTGCTACAAGGAAACAGATGGCCTCTATTCTTGCAACTGGTAAAAATGATTCCTCAAAATCGATATCCCTCCTCATGCTTGAATCCCTGAGCAACAAGTCTTTTGCTTATCCTTTAGTACCAATCTACCGCCAAATACGTCATCCTTGACCATGAAAAAAAAATAAAAAAAAAAAAATAGAAAAAAAAGAAAAAAAAAAAAAAAAAAAAAAAAAAAAAAACAAAAAAAAACAAAAAAAAAAAAAAAAAAAAAAAAAAAAAAAAAAAAAAAAAAAAAAAAAAAAGTAAAAAATAAAAAAGTAAAAAAAAAAAAGAAAAAACAAAAAAAAAAAAAAAAAAAAAAAAAAAATAAAAAAAATAAAAAAAAAAAAAAAAAAAAAAAAAAAAAAAAAAAAAAAAATAAAAAAAAAAAAAATAAAAAGAAATAAAAAAAAAAATAAAAAAAAAAAAAAAAAATAAAAACAAGAAAAAAAAAAAAAAAAAAAAGAAAAACCCCTTTTAGTTTGATCAACCATGACTTTGTCTGGACAGGCACCTACTTCCCAACTTGTAGCCTTAAAATTCAAGTATTTCTTCTTGCATTTCATCGATCCATGAGGTTCGGATCATTGCTTGTATTGAAGTTCTTGGTTCAAACTGAAGTAGAGAAGGCAATCAAAATAACACCACATGGCATCAGTCTGTAGTTGCTTTTTGGTAGAGACAGAACGAGAAGGATCTTCAATTACATTTGCTATAGGATGATCCTTAGTCCATCTACCAAGTGATTCGAATGGAGTGTGGATTGGTCTCACATTAGATGATGATCCTTGAGAAGCCGAGTCTTCATGAAGAGATTCGTGAAGTGGATCATCATGAAAATGTGATCATTTTTGGTGATTATTCAAAACCTTGAGAAATAATTAGAGAATGTTCTTGTTCTTGTGATGATGGGATACTTTTTGATGGAGCATCTTGATTAATTGACGTAGACACAGGTGAATCGGCTAAATCAACAGCTCTTGGTGCAGCAGCGACTGGAACTGAAGAAACAGTAATAGTTAGAGGATTGAAGTATTCATCAAACTTAGGTTAGAACAAACGATCCCACTCTCTAATGGGTGGAGATACAAGGTTTATGAGGATTTGGTTACAAAACGATTCCTGAACTATATTAGCACTTGGATTTATCAGCAATCATACATTGAATTCGTGGCCTGAGACCGATTGTATCAAATCCATTGTCGTCAGCTCATCAAAATCGACATGGATAGTTTCAATGATTTTTTGGGTACGTCGGTTGTAAATACGGTAAGCTTTTTTCTTAGGTGCATATCTAATGAAAATGCCTATATCAGCTTTACTTGAAGTTTGCCCAAATTCTCACTATCATTGTTTGGGTAGCAAAGTGCACCAAAGACATGAAGGTAGATAAATCGATCGGTGATCTTTCATGTAAGAGCTTATAAGGAGTTTTTCTATGGCGTCGTCGTATAATGGATCGGTTTTGGGTGTAACATACGATAGCAAGTGCCTCAACCCATAGAAATAAAGGAGCTTGTGCAAAGATTAACATTGTACGAGTGGCTTTAACAAGCGTACGATTTCGCTTTTTAACAATACCATTTTGTTGTGAAGTTTGAGCAACCGATGTTTAATGAGAGATGCCAACCTGTTTATAGTAGTCTCACAGGGTTTGATTAACAAACTTAGTTCCATTATCTGTACGAATATTCCTGACAGTTGCATTCAATCTAACTTGTATCCTTTTCAGAAACTTGATTATAAAATCAGGAGCTTCATCCTTTGATGCTAAAAACTTCACCCAAGTGAACCGAGAGTAATCATCCACAATGACGAGGATGTACTTTTTCTCATTTATACTTGCAACACGCATAGGCCCACAAAGATCCATGTGCAAAAGATATAGTTTTTCCTTATTGGTGTCTTCAGATATTAGGTTTATGTTCTTGTTTCATGCTTATATGCCCATAGCACAGCAGAACACAAGATGATCTTTTTCTCCAAAATTTCAATTTGGTATGACCTCAAAAGAGACTATGTCTAGCAAATGATAAATAAGCACCAAAGTCAACTCTGACAAACGTCGGTGCCATAACCATGAATAGGTTTTTAGATTTTGGAAAAGAGACAATAGGAGAAGACACAATCATATCACCAATTTGACACAGTAATAAGGTAGGTTTCTCGAGAACCTAGAGATTAAATCAACACAACACCTTCTAGATAACGAACAAAGCACGTGTGTTTATGAAAGCTACTATCAAGATCTGAGTCCGCAGAACTTAACAACTGAGAAAATATTTTTCCTAGTCCCCCACAAAACAAACCATTAAATTGTGATATTCCTTCTGCTAGTCACCATAGTCGACTCAAATCTTTGCAATCGGGTCGTTACAGAAGCTATCACGAGTACTAAGAAACTTGTGAAAAGAAAATGGTGAGCTGAGAGCGAACTCGCATTCATAGTGCCTTGGACATCCTGAGTTTTAAATACAACAAGACGATTTGACAACCTGAGATCGACAGAAGAAAGAAGAAAGATGGAAGCAATCTGAAGTATTTAATTCCCGTGATGTACCTGGTTCCGTTTGTTAGAAATCACAGATGATTGCAATCTTGGTTTTGTTATTATAACCATTAGTCTAGCACCTTAGCTTCTCCTAGTATAAAATCTTTAGTTACACAGATACTTGTGCAATTACTTTTAAGAGGATGGGTTCCCTAAAGCACTTTATTAGTGGTGGTAATCCTAGTTAAAGGGCACACATTTCCAACTAAAGTGAAAGTCCTTCATGTGGGTCTCTAGATATATCCAATTTAGTAAACACTTTTCTTGTAGGTTTTCATTCTTCTTTCCTTTTTGTTTTCTTAACAGACTTAGATTTGGAACGTGCATTCATATTAGAAACAAATTCAAGAAAACACAATTCATGTCGTGCATCAAACATAAAACTATTACATTTAACGCACATTAGCTCAGAATTTGTATTTAATTTGGAATGCTGCACATTTGCATTACCAAAAGGTTCAACAACATAATTCTATTTATTCAAATTAGACTTAACGATCCTAGAGTGGTCTTCTACTTTATTCTTCTTCTGGGTCCTATCATTCTTTTTATTGTCTATAAACTTTGACCTGCTAGATTTAGTAGACCTTTTTACTCCTGTAGAAGTTGACACGGAATTGTTAGTGGTCGGTTTGGTTTTTGTTTGGGAAGAACCTAACTGTTTTTGGGAAGTGCTTGATGATATGACGGGTTCAGCAAACCTAACCGTTTTGTTTTTATTGATAGGCGTGACAACAACTAATTTCTCACTAGGTTTGTGAATATCAAGGAAAGTCTCTCTAACATATCTTAGAAACTCTTGGATCAGCTTAACATACTTACAAGTAGAGTAAGATGCACTATCTAAAGGGTTTAGTGATTTAGATTGTTCAACTATCTCCCTAAGAATAACAGCTTGTCATATTAGAGTAGCTCTAAGGTATATATGTGAGTTTCCCTATTATTCTTATCCTTAGGAGCCAATGTTACTGGGTCAAGCTTGTACATTCCTGGAGCAATAGTGATAACGTTTGACACTTGGGCAGCATTGTCAACTATGTCTTTTCCTTTGAATTTCCTAAGATCATTTTTTAATGCTGTTATGACAAAAACCTTTTCTTGAAGTTGAGCATTTAAATCAGTAATTTCAACAGAGTTTTGATTTAATTGATTAACCAAAGATTCAACATGTTCTTTAGCATGAATACGTGATGGTTTAATTTAATCATAGAGTTGTTTATAAGTCTATTTCAAATGCTCATTTTCAGCAATTAGTTGTGCCACCCTATGTTCCAGTTCTATGTTGATGGTCTTAATCTCATCTATGTCCTTTTTCACACTGTTTATGGTGGAAGTTTATTTCAAACGTTTAATATTTGCCTTTAACTTCTCAATTGTTGTGTCTTTTCCTTGAAGCTAAGCTTTCAAATTGTTCAATTCAAACAAGTGATCAAATGTAGGTTCAGTTTGGTTCACAGATGTGTTATTCTTTTGAAAAATTTCTTTATTGAGTTGCATTGCAAGTTCAAGAGAAATGCAGTGTTGTTCAAGTTTAGAAAAGCTTTTTGAAATTCTATTATACTCATCTTTTTCAACCATGTTGTGTTGTTTGATAAGCTCAGCTTTAATTTCCAGACACTTGTTGCAATTTTCAACATAATTCATAGAATCATTCTTAGCAACAGAAGAATGCACATTCACATAAGTATTCATAATCACAGAAGAATTCATAACAATATTCACAATATCTTAAGAAATGATTTGATCCAAGAGTCGATCGTTTTCAATCAAAAATTATTTCTTTTGAATTTCAAAGCACTGTTTGTCTACAAAATACTGTTGAACAACATCTTTCATCTGGTTAAAACTATTTGTACTTCCGTTACTTCATTTAAAGATCTTTATCAAAAACATTGAATATGTCTTTTAAGGTCACATTGTCAAATTGGCCAAGATGGTATTTAAGCTTTTTAAGGCTTGTATTAACCAGGCTTACCTTAGGAAGTTCCCGAGGAGCCTCAATTTTGATAGGCGAAGAAGCAGATTGGTTAGTATTAGGGTGTGAAGTTTGTAACTAGAAAGCTTGTTCATCAGACAACTCTTGTTGTGGGACAAAATGTTTACCAAAATCTTTTGATAATCGATTTAACTAAGCATAATTAATTGGTTTAATGTTAACTTTCTTTTCAAAGACCATTGGATCACTTTGTTTTAAAAGCATTTTGGATCGACTCTCTTCCTCAAGCATCAAAGTCTCTTCAGAATCAGCAATTGAAATTACATTGGTTTCCTTAGCAATAACACTACCATCATAAAGCATTGGCCTAATCTTCTGAGCTTTCTTAAGATAGAAAGGATTTTGAAAACCAAGAGCTTGTTTTAGGTTGTTATCATAGAAAACTTGTGGTTTCATGAGCATATGCACATTTTGCGCGGATTGTCCCATTTTACAAACAATATTGTCCAAATCTTTAATTTTCTTTTCCAAACCAATTTCTTTATCAATATTCTTAGCTTCCTTTTCCTTGTATTTATTTTTGAAAACAT